>JASTWQ010000239.1:0-299044 GCA_035220615.1 Leptothorax acervorum | reverse complement strand
CCTAAAGGTGTTCAGCTATAATTTATAACATCGACGATCGTGACGTCGATTTGTCTTTTTTTCTTTTCTTTTTTCTGTGGAGATCCCTTTGTCGAGGGCTTCGTGTTCGAACAGTTTCACGACGCCACTTTGGAGTTGTAACGTCACGTACTACGTTTTTTCTCTCGCTGACTCATTTCCCTTCGCGTTCTCGAACTTTCCTCCTCCTTTTCGGTATTTTAATATTTTAAATAATTAAATCATTTTATTAGTTCCTTAAATTTATAGTTTAAGAAAGAGACATTATCGCAACGCATAATTTAAACAAGGAATAGAGGAGAAGAAGGTGGAAGGAGAAAATAATTTAAAATTGTTTACCGTGTTATTGTACATTTATTCGTGTTGTACATTTATTCATGTTAAATCTTCTTTACAAGATATGTGTGTTGCGAGGTTTATTAAAACTGAAAAAGAGAAAATACAATTAAGTATGTAAAAATGTATGCACAATTATATATGTATATACGCAAAATTTTAGTACTCACTCAATGTGCCGGTTCTTCCACGATTCATTTCAAGGGTCCATCGGATGTTTGTTCCCAATCGATTGGACATTCATCAGTTTGATAATACTTATAAAAATCCGAATCCTTCCAAATCCAATGATGCTCCAATACCCGATGTTTAGGGCACCACTTGTACATGCGGCTGGCTAATTGCGATCGATCTACTTGATTAACGTCTTGGCCCACGTCTTGATTTTTATCCACATTCGCGTACTCGCGATCCAAAAAACATTCGGTTTTGGTGGTTCGGACGGTGGTTTGCGTTGAATGTTATACACAGAATGGTCATCGTCTAAAGATTTAGTTGAATATACTACGTTAAAATAAAAATCTGTAACTGCTGCACAGCATGTCTCAATATTAAAATAAACTTCCAAATCACACACATCTCGTAAATCCTCAATATCACAGGTCTGCAATGCTTGATGTTTTGGACACCACTTGTTAGTGCGAGTGAGCACGTTTCGAAATCCAAGTTCTCGATCGCGAAGATTATGCACAATCGATGAACAATAATGTTTAGCCATTCCCGCGTTGTCCATATTTAACAGTTACAGCGTGCTCGAATTTTTTCAAAACTCGATACGACGAGAACGTAACTAACTAACGTCCGTGCTCGCCGGAAAAACTAACTAAAATGCTGTAGATTTTATTTACCAAGGTTGAATTTTCTTGGAAAATTCTGGAAGCTTTTGTCGAAAGCTGCATGTCAGGACATGTTACATTGCACTATTTGTGCCAACATTTTGGAACATAGGTACATATAAAACAGCAGGGTATGGCGCGACTGATACCCGTCATGGTTTTTCTATTTCAAGAAATAACCCTTCATATCTTCGCGGCTGTAAGAAAAAAGCGTTATAGAATTGAGCGCCGATGACAGGCCGCTATAATTTATGACCAAGTATCGTGACGCCGAGATGTCGTCTTTACTTTATTTTTTGTGAAGAGCTTTTTATCTGGGCTACGTGTCCGGATATGGTATATTGCACTATTTGTACCAACATTTTGGAACATAGGTACATACAAAACAGCAGGGTATGGCGCGACTAATACCCGTCATGGTTTTTCTATTTCAAGAAATAACATCTTCGCGGCTGTAAGAAAAAGCGTTATAGAATTGAGCGCCGATGACAGGCCGCTATAATTTATGACCAAGTATCGTGACGCCGAGATGTTGTCTTTACTTTATTTTTTGTGAAGAGCCTTTTATCTGGGCTACGTGTCCGGATATGGTATATTGCACCATTTTTGTGTCGAAATTTTTTAGAAACATATCCAGATTCAAATTTTAAGGGATGTTACTTCTCTTTACGATGCTCTTGGAAAGAGAGAGAAAAAGCGATAGACGAAAATGTATAAAAATGGAGAACGAAAGGCACCAAAATCGCAGTATACGCTAAGCATCAGCCCCGTGATTCTGCTCTGTGTCGTATATAAAGTCTTATACTATATACGTTCAGTACCAGTGTAAGTGCGCGCAAGTTAATAAAAAGTAAAGTGATTGATAAGTGACGTTACGAATATTGTTCTCAAAAATAATGGAACGAGAAAATATTAATTGGGAGGACATAATGGACGTAGATTCATCCGATGAAGAAGATCGTGCATTATCTGACGACAGTGGGCGCAATTCACCAGGGGATGACCAACGAACTGAAAAAATTGTATATCGCGATGAGATTCTTGCGCTAAGTGGGCGCACAAAATGTTGCGCAATAATTTTTTATTACACATTGGGCAATGACTATCGAGCATGCATGTCATGCATGATTGACATAGCGCCTAACACGCAAGATATATATATATATACGCCGTACGCAGACACGTAATTGAGCTGCATGACGCAATTGAGGGCCGGTACTGCTCCAATTGCAGGCAAAAATTATACCAAATCTTGCCATGCAATATGTGTCCTATTTGCACAGAGATGTAAAAAGGACTTAATATTGTAAAAAAAAGACATTTCAATATGGACCGTTTAAGAGAGCAAGTGCAAGAGCTCTCGGAGCAATCCGCTCGACTGAATTCGCGGGAAGAATTGACCGCGTGGGAGCAGCGATGCGACGAGATAATCGAGGAAGGACGTAGTTGCGCCAAGCGTCCACGATTATCCGTTCACGATAGACAATCTTCGGTGGCTCAAATCACGCGACTCGAAAGTTTGAAAGACTCGGTACGCCAACGTTTCGTGCATGCGGGCGCCGGATACAGTGCGAGTGCTGGTGAGACAGGACTCCGATGGTGCGAGATCGATACGGCTTTTATAAGTCGTATACAGACTGGTGCGGTAATAAACTTAAAACATATAGTGCCTCGCCAGTTTCTCGAAGATGCCAGAGACATTGTGCTCGATCGTGTGCGGACCATCATGCGAGAGCATGAAAATGTGAAGGTGAATACCGTGTTCAACGGTGAATTTGTGACAGGTGATAAACGTGCGGATAAAAGTTTCGCTACGGGAAACTTTGAACTTTTTCGTACGTCCAACTTGTGTGAGTGGTATGAGCAACGCGTTATCGAGCCTACGTTAGCCACCTTGGAGGAATTTCAAGAACGCGATAGTGGGTGGGCGTTGTCGCGTATACTGAACTTGACGGTAAATATAAACAAGTATAATCCTTTGCACGCGGGGTGTGTTGTGGAAATGCCGCGAGAGATAATGAAAAAGAAAGCGGTGATCAACGTTCAAACAAAGGACAATGCGTGTTTCGCGTGGTCGGTGGTGGCTGCTCTGCGTCCAGCCAAAACAAATGCAAATAAACCATTCTCGTACCCCCATTATACGTCGGTGCTAAATCTTAAGGACATTGTGTTTCCAATGACGTTAAACCAAATTAAGAAGTTTGAACGACTCAACGACGTGTCGATAAATGTATATACTGTCGAGCAACAAGAGCCGCTGAAAATTCTCCCGATACGACTCACCGACAGTAAAAAGAATAGTCACGTCAATTTGCTGTACCTGCCAGATCCGCGAGACGACAACGTGGGACATTTCGCGTGGATAAAGAACCTGTCCCGCCTCGTGAGCTCGCAGTTGAGCAAACACGATGGCCGGAAATACTTTTGCAATCGGTGAGTACCTATACATTTTATATAAAATAAAATAAAATTGAAATAAATTATTTTTGTTTAAAAAAGATAATAAACAATTATGTTTTTTTTTAGATGCTTACACTACTTCATTTCGAGCAAGAGATTGGAAGCCCACGCCATTGATTGCGGAAAGATGAACGACTGCGCAATCCGACTACCGAGCGACAACGACAAGTGGCTGAGCTTTAAAAACTGCAGCAAGAAGGAGCGGCTCCCGTTTGTTGTATACGCCGACCTTGAATGCACCCTAGAGAAAACGGATGCTGATCAGCAAGCGTCAACCTACATGTCTCAACATCATCAGGTATTCAGCATAGGGTACTACCTACAGTGCTCGTACGACAATTCGTTGTCTGTATATCGGTTTCGTCGCGATAGAGATTGTATTGCGTGGTTCGCCAACGAACTAAAAGAATTAGCGCATCGCGTAAAAGGTATTTTATCCGCAAACGTCCCCATGGCAAGCTTAACGCGAGACGAATGGGAAAAGTTCAATACAGCTACGCAATGTCACGTATGTGAAAAACCGTTTGCGCCAGACGACACGCGGGTACGCGATCATTGCCATCTGACCGGCCGTTACAGAGGTCCCGCGCATTCAAATTGTAATTTGAATTATAAAGACTCGCACTTCATTCCCATTGTATTTCATAATTTATCCGGCTACGATTCACATTTCATTATTAAAGAAATTGCTACCACGTTTGAGGGCAAAATTGATTTGTTACCGATAACGAAAGAAAAATATATTTCATTCACAAAGCATGTTAATGATACCGCCAAAAGATCAAAGTCACAAAATTGCGTAAAGTTACGTTTTATAGATTCATATAAATTTCTGAGTAGCAGCCTCGATAAATTAGCATGTTTTCTGTGCAGAGATAAATTAAAATTTGTGCGTTCTAAATTTTCGCAATTATCGACCGATGATTTTGATCTTTTGACGCGAAAAGGTGTATTTCCGTACGAATACATTGACTGCGTCGAAAAATTGGAGGACCCATGCTTACCACCGCGCGAATTGTTTTACAGTTCTTTGACCGGTAACACTATATCCGAGAGCGATTACGAGCACGCCGCGAACGTCTGGCGACGGTTTTCCATTCAAACCTTGGGCGAATACAGCGATCTATATCTAAAGACCGATGTCTTGTTATTGGCCGACATATTTGAAAATTTCCGCGATAGCTGTGTCGCGAGTTATGGATTAGATCCTGCGCATTATTATACTTTGCCAGGTTTCACGTGGGACGCCATGTTGAAATATACACGCATAAATTTTGAACTGCTCACCGACATTGACATGGTAATGTTATCGAACGCGGTATTCGCGGCGGCCTCAGTCAATGTTCCGGTAGATATGCGCGAGCCAATAACAAGTACATGCAATCGTACGATCCATCGAAACCACCGTCGTACTTGATGTACTTTGACGTCAATAATTTGTACGGATGGGCAATGTGTCAACCATTACCTTATGCAAATTTTCGATGGATCGACGATATCTCGAACTTTGACGCGAGCGCGATCGCTTCGTATTCCCCGACTGGTTATGTTCTAGAAGTCGATCTCGAGTATCCGCGACATTTGCACGACGCGCATGCTGACCTACCGTTCTGTCCGACGCGCGATAAACCACCCGGCAAGCGGCAGGAAAAACTTCTCGCAACTCTTTACGATAAGAAACGTTACGTCATACATTACCGTAACTTGCAGCAATGTATTCGTCACGGTCTTCGCGTTACAAAGGTACACCGCGTATTGGAATTTTCGCAATCTCCATGGCTCCGCGATTACATAGAACTTAATACGACATTTAGAACGCGCGCGACAAACGATTTCGAAAAGAACTTATATAAATTGATGAATAACGCGGTTTTCGGAAAAACCATGGAGAATTTGCGCAATCACGTAGATGTTAAACTACTGACAAAATGGAATGGGAGATACGGTGCTGAAGCAATGATCGCGAAACCAAATTTCCATAGCAGAAGTATTTTTTCGGAAAATTTGGTTGCCGTTGAGCTGCGTAGACTCGAGGTGATGTTTAACAAACCTATCTACGTGGGCATGTGTATCCTCGACATATCCAAGACGTGTTTGTACGAATTTCATCACGAGTACATGTTACCACTGTATAGCGACAAGTGTAAAGTTATGTATACCGACACGGACAGTTTGATCTATCATATAGAGTGCGAGAATGTGTACGAAAACGTGAAACGTGATATCGCTAGGTTTGATACGAGCGATTACCCGGTCGACAACGCGTACGGTATACCGCTTGAGAACAAGAAGGTGCCGGGCTTGATGAAGGATGAAAATAACGGCGCGATCATGACCGAATTCGTCGGACTCAGGGCGAAAATGTACGCCTTGCGAGTCGATGGTAAAAAAGACACTAAGAGAGCAAAAGGTGTCAAGAGTAATGTCGTAGCGCGTACTATAACGTTCGACGACTACACGCGGTGTCTGAACGATGAGGTTGAAATGACTCGTCGTCAGTCGTGTATAAGATCAAAAGCTGCACGAAGTGTATACAGTGTCCGAAACGAAAATCGCTCTGAGTCCGTACGACGATAAGCGATACATTGTGCCCGATTCTACCGATTATTCTACGTTGCCATGGGGACATTATAAAATAATTGTAACGTAATTTAGTATAATGTAGTATAATGTAGTGTAATAAAGATATCGTATTTCATTTATATGTATATATCTATTGTATATTTCTTATACATATTGTATAATAATAAAGATATTGTATTTTATATTTTTATATGTATATTGTATATTTCTTATATATGTCGTATAATAATAATAAAGATGTCGATTCATTATTTTTTATATGTATATCGTATATTTCTCATATGTTGTGTACATATTTTTTTATAAAGTAAAAAAAATAAATGCAGCCTGTATAAAATTAAACCACATTGTCCTTGTGTATCCAAGAGTTGTGCGATCCATCGAATCCCAGCCATTTCACGTAAACTTTATCGCCCCTCCTGCGAAGTACTTTCTCCGTCGGAGATACACGTCCGGGTAAGTCGCACGATGCAACTCGTGCTCGTAGAACGCTCCAGCGATAGATTTTTCACGATAGTCCTCGAGTAGATAGGTTACGGGATTAGTACGCTGCACTTTAACGATTTTAAACACCTCGGTGGTCCAATTCGGCGTGTAACCCTTTTCGAAAATCGTCTTGTATTTGCTAACGCGTACCGGGTCGCCTGCTTTGAACTTTGCCGGACCCGCGATCTTTATCGCGCTGTACACCGTACCCAGGAGTTTTTCAGCGATCGCGGAAGTAACTTCGACGGGTCGCATTCCAATCGTTCGATGCTTGCGCGCGTTGTAATCCGTGACGAGACGCGGCAGCATGTCGACCCACTTGTAATTTCCGTTGAGCGTAAACATCTTCCACATGTCGTTCTTTAACGTGCGATTAAATCGCTCGACGACCGATGCCTTCATCACCGAATATGTGGAATAATGATTGATATCGTGCTTCTTTATGAATCGTTGTACGTCGGCGTTGTAAAATTCCTTTCCCATATCGGTTTGCAAGTATTTCGGGAACCTCTTGCTGTCTCGAATTATCTTAGCGATAGCGTTGGCTGTCTCGCTTCCGCCTTTACTCTTGAGTGGCACGGCCCACGCGTACTTGCTCAACACATCGATGACGGTAAGTATATAGTGGTATCCTTTGTTGAAACGTGAGTATGGACGCATCTCGACGATGTCAGCCTGCCACAGGTCGTCGTACCCTCGCACTATGACGTGTCTTCGTGGAAAATTTCTTCTCGCCGGAGCATGCAGTTCCTCGACGAGTCGTTGCTTCTCGATATTTTTACGTCCATCGGATTTCGACAATGTCATGTTTTTAGCGATACGATTGGTCAGCGCGTAATAATAATAATATGTGCAAAGAAATTATGATTTATATCTCCAAATTTTTTCAATAGCCGTTTATTTTTGTTTATTGTCCTTCAATAGCCGTTCTTTGTCATCCGCTGACCGTTTATAGCTATTCGTCAGCCGTTCATAGCCGTTCTTGAGCCGTTCTTGAGCCGCTTGATAGCTGCTCGATAGCTGTTCTTTAGTCGCTCGGCAGCCCTCCGATAGCCGTTCCTGAACCGTTTTTGGTCGTTCGTTGCCGCTTGTTAGTGGTTTGTAGCCGATCTTGGTCCGTTTGTCCATTGTTGTCCGTTGTCGTTTCTGATTCAGCGGTAATCGAATGCTGAAGCTCGTTTATCGCAATCCGTAACGCTTGCACGTCCTTCTCGTACGCAGTCAGCTTTTTGTCTGACGCTCTCAGTTGATTGCTTAACTTTTTAATGTAATAATCCACGTATAGTTTGTTGACGGCGTCGGTATCAGCCTCCGGTTGCGCCACTTTACAAATCTTGCGCGACTTTGCGTCAAAATCCGTAGCGATGAGACATAGAGCGTTATTGCGCACGTAATGTCTCACGAATCCGCTCGACTGATGGTGCGAAACGGCGTTCGGCACGTCTCTGATCTGCTCGAATACCCCAAATTTGTTGATCGGCATTTCAACGTTGATTGAACAGCTCGCTGCCGCGCGATTCAATTTATAATAAGACCGGCTTCGCGAAGTTCCTCGATGATCGACATGATCTCGTTGTCGTGGGCATTGTTGCCAGCGTGGCGCGAAGCGTCGAGCAATCGTAGACGATCCACCAGCTCGTTGGGATCGTCCCAGTGCACGTAATCGATCTTATTGTCGGTCAGCGTCATCGCGCGAGGCGCGATTAATCCCTTTCCGGATCGTTTCTTCATGGACGCAGGTGGTATCAACTTCTGGATTATCTTCATGTACTTGTCCCCCCTGTGGGACTTTACTCGCCCGAGAGGATCGTGATTGAATCTATGAGTGCTCGTCTCAAACAGGATATTCTTGTACTTTTGCATATCCTCCTCCGTGTAAATGTTTTTATCAGGCTTGTTTTTAAAGATCAACTCGTAAATACCGGGTGTGCCAATGTAATGTACGTCGCCGATATATATGTTATCCATGCTGTCCACCTTGAAACGTTTATTGCCCGAGCATCATTCCATCGTTGCCGAGATAAACGCCGTACACGGTATCTATATCGCTCCTTGGCTTGACACTCATAAGAGCACCGATGTACTCTTGGCCCAATGGACCCAAGGTATCGTGCAACGCTTCTCGACCCTCCGACGTTTCCAACTCCTTTCGAATAGACGTCGCGAGCTCTGAGTCGTCCGTGAGGTCAAAAACAGGCATGTTTTCGGGTAATTCGAACTTTATTGTAGGTTGCACTTTTCTCGCCGTTACGTATGGTGGAGATGATATCGGTGGAGATGAGGTTATCGGTGTAGAGGTTATCGGTGGTACATCCAGTGGAGCTTTCAATTGACTAGATTTACGCGGCGTCGGATCCGACGAGAAATATAATCGTTTCTTCTTTTTCGGCGTCACATCTTCGGAAAACGTGTCGATCTCGGCGACGCTCTCCGGCTCCTCTTTCTTCACCGCGCTCGAGTTCTCGGCGATCTTTCGCAGTGGCCCGATGAGAGGCTTAAAGTGCGTGTCCAACTCAATGTCCTTCTCGATCTTGCCGGTCTTCAACTCGCGAAGTTTCTTGCAAATCGATTTACTCGTTTTTGCAATCTCTTTCGCAATCTTCTCGCGCTCACGAATATCATCACTCATGTCGATCGTGGTTATCGCGGAAAAAAAAAGCAAACTGTTAATCTTTCTCTCTCTACAATGTTTCACCTCGACGAGGTACCGACAACGACCGACCGCTTTTGAGGTATCGCGAACACGTTAAATCCTTTTCTGTATCGACCATTGTTAAGCGAGCTGTCCTTGTCTATCACTACGAATCCGTAATCGTGCTGCCAACATTCACGACACAACGCGCAAAATTCATCGTACGACATGTCGGTATTCACGTGATCGTTGTACACGTGTTTCAGATTGGTGCCATCTTGTTTGAATAGGATCAACAGGTTCGCGTTGTCGCGTATCAAATGTTTGGGTATTCTCGCGTAGGTCTGACAGAGATAAAAGCAGTCAACGCTCGAATGCCTGCCCATTGAAAAGTACTCTCTCACCGCGTTTTGCTTGTCGCATGCCACGTCATCGAAGACGAAGATCGAGTTTGGACACGCATCGCTCGGCGGAATGACGTCACTGTTGTTGGAGAACGTGAAGTAGCCGATTCCATCGATCGATGTTAATAAATTTTCTAGATATCGATATTTCGGCTGCTGTAGCGACTTTGAGTACACGTACACGTTTTCGAAACGTACACCGTGCGGACTTTCCAACAAGCTTATCAGAACGTTGGTTTTACCGCAATTCGAGGGACCGCAAATGATCGCGCGTATAGTAGTCGGTAGCATCGTACCGTGCCTACGCTTCTCCGCGTTTTCCCCCATCGACCGTGATCTGTTGTCGTAATTTGTCACGCGTATGGCCAACGGCTGTTGCACGAACTTCATTTTTCACACTGCCGACTGTAGGGCTGAATCAAGCGCCTATTTATAGGTGCGCGGAACCGCGAGTCGCTCAGTAGCAAAGATGTTCGTCCTGTTATCAAGACCATCCGATATTTGCGATTTGAGCGCCGAACAGTTGCAATTTGTGCCCAAAGCTGTTCTGTTACAAATTTGCGGTGATCACATTCATTACGTCTGGGACAAGCTTCCGGAACATATAAAGGCGGATTTGGAGGTTCAGACCTATCGTCGCTGTTACAAACATTATAATCAACCGTGGCAGCAAACGCACATCGACGGTCCCGCACCATTGATAAAGAATTGCTACGAATGCCAACGAAAATAGGCGGAGGCCTGTTAAACCGCGCGATAAACGCACTTCCAATCGAATTGCATATTCCAGGCTATCAGTTTTGCGGTCCGGGCACTTGGCTGGAAGAACGATTAGCCAGAGGTGATCAAGGTATTAATCCATTAGACGCGGCGTGTCGCGAACACGATATAGCGTATTCGCGTAGCAACGATCTCATCGACAGACACGCGGCGGACAAGATACTCGCCAAGAGAGCGCTAGAACGTGTCATCGCGAAAGATTCCGCTCTCGGAGAGAGAGCTGCCGCTACAGCCGTCTGGGCGACCATGAATGTCAAGCAAAAGTTAGGAATGGGTTTGAAAACCGTGAAGAAGAAGAAGAAGAGAACATCGAAAAAACGGATACTTCCAGCATCGAAACGAGGAGGTGTATTACCGATTCTACCGTTGCTGGGAGTTCTCGGTTCTCTGGCCGGCGGGGCGGCGGGAGTGGCAAAAGCCGTGAACGATAACAAAGCCGCGTTGCGTCAGTTAGAAGAGATGCGACGTCACAATCGCGCCATGGAAGGTCGTGGACTTTATCTCGCTCCATACAAACGCGGGCAGGGAGTGACATCAAAGAAGAAAGGAAAAAAAAAAACGTCAAAGAGACGTTAAATATGCCCACGGGTGCAACTACCAACGTACAACTGCAACAACTGGCAAAGCGTATGCGCATTCCGTATTTTAGAGGTGTCTTCATGCGTGACTCGTTACCGATCGACGGCATACGACAAAACGAGAGCGGTATTGTAAATTTGGACGATGCAGCTGGTCCCGGTACTCATTGGGTGGCGTATGCAAAGAGGGGAAACCGCGTGATGTATTTCGACAGTTTCGGTAATCTTCGACCGTCGAAGGAGTTGGTGCGATATTTCGAACCAAGCGTGACAAAGATTGAGTACAATCACACGCCCTTTCAAACTTATGATCAGAACATCTGCGGACAATTGTGTCTACGATTTCTCCAGACAATCGATGAATCAGCGCGAATTTAAAAGCTGACGGTGCCCGCGGAGACTAGTGTTAGTCGAACGGTTTTCCCGACATGTCTATGACATTCACGCTGACCGGGAAGAGCAGCATCCTCGCGGTGCACTACTTTCCCGCCGTAGATTTGAGCGACGGCGACTACGAGCTCGGTCTAACAGTTTTTGAAACTTATCACACGATACCGAACGTAAATTCCTCGAATAATAAATTCTATTTTGACGAGGATGACACGGAAATTACGATTCCCGAGGGATCGTACGAGATACGAGCCATACACCAGTTTTTGAAACGCGCAATTTTACGGAAACGCCCGCAACGCGGCCGACGCGTAGGTCGTTCCAACAATCGCGATAATCATACATCGGTCGCGGATATCACGTGAGAGGGGACCGTCAGAAGTAAAATTCGCGCAAACGGCAACGAGGACGAGGACGATTACGAGGACAAAGACGAGACTGTAAAATACCCGATGGTGCTCCGTGCTAATTACAACACGATGAAGAGCGAGATCAATTGCGCTTTCAGAGTAAACTTTAGCAAGCCCAACAACATTGGATCGTTGCTGGGATTCTCGCCGGAGCGTATATTGCCACCGGGAAAATGGCATCAATCCGATCAACCGATTAATATCATTAACATAAACATAATCCGCATAGAGTGTAACGTGACCGCGGGTGCGTACAGCAACGGTAAACGTGTTCATACGATACATGAATTTTCTCCGAACGTGCCACCAGGATATAAGATATCGGAAACGCCGGCGCAGATCATTTATCTACCGATCATCGCGCGGAGCATTACGGAGCTAACGATACGCGTCGTAGATCAAGACGGACAATTGCTTGATTTTCGAGGAGAGGAGATCACCGTGAGATTACACGTACGACGGCAGCAGCGATAACGCGCGTGTGAGTGTGCGCGACATATGAGATGCTTGTATTGAACGACTCAGAGCACACAAGAGATAAGACTATCTACACTACGGTAGTGACCAACGATATCATTCAATCATCGCCATCACCATCATTATCGTTGTCAGGCTGCGCTAGAAACACGAAGAAGAAGTTAAGAGCATCGAACGTTGAATTTTTGCAATCTTTGGGATTCGCGGTGCGAAATATCTGAGAAAACATGAACGATATCCTTAAGGTCGGAGGCGAGCCGGTCTTTGACGATCGCATCGTCAAGATCGAGACTCACACGTACAACCCGTACGCCAACACAACGTTTGAGCATAGCGACGAGATACGAATACCCATACAACAGCAGGATCTGTATACGTTGCCGTGTGAAAGTTTTCTCTACGTTGAAGGAATATTGAGGATAAAGAAAAGGAACGACGAGTCGCAGGCAACGTTTGTAAATAATTGTGTGGCGTTCATGTTTGATGAAATTCGATATGAACTCAACGGCGTGGAGATTGATCGCAGCAGAAACGTTGGAATAACCAGTACTATCAAGAACTATGTATCGCTAACGTACGACAATGCTTCGATCATGCGGAACGCTGGATGGGACATTGCATCAAACATACCGGAAGGATATTTCAACTTTTGCGTACCGCTTAAGATGTTGCTGGGCTTTTGCGAAGATTACAAACGCGTGGTTGTTAACACTCGTCACGAATTAATTTTGATACGAGCGCGTAGCGACAATAATACCATTGTGGGAAATCCGACGACGGAGCCGGAAGTCGAATGGTTTAAAGTACAGTGGCGAATGCCTCATGTTACGTTAAACGAGGTCAACAAGCTATCGATGCTGCGCGCCTTGGAAAACGGGCGTTATCTGAGTATAAGTTTCCGTTCTTGGGATCTGTACGAGTATCCCCTGCTGCAGAGCACAACGAAGCATTGGCGTGGCACGGCATGGGCCGTCAAAACTGCGACTCAGCTAGAGAAACCGCGATATGTCATCTTTGCTCTCCAAACTGGCCGAAAGAATGTTATGTCTCGAGATGCTAGTCGATTCGACCACTGTAACTTGACCAACGTAAAACTTTATCTAAACTCTGAATTTTATCCATACGACGATATGAATCTAGACATTGACAAAAAACGATACGCCATCCTTTTTTATATGTATGCACGCTTCCGTAAAGCTTATTACGGAATCGACTGTTACGAAACGTTGTGCACCGTGGTCACATTCCTGACGCATGGACCTTTCGTGGTCATTGATTGCTCGCGACAGAACGAGTCCGTCAAGAGCGCCACCGTGGATGTGCGAATAGAATTTGACTGCAAAGAGAATGTACCCGCGAGTACTACCGCCTATTGCCTCATTTTGCATGATCGCATAATCGAATACAGCCCGTTGTCGAACGTAGTGCGCAAGATCACGTAAATTGCATTATCTGCAAATATTCCGATATAAGAGAGGAAGATGCATCGCGATAAGGTACAGTACAGATCGCTCCTTCGTTGCATCATGATCGTGCCAACGTTTGTCGATCTGCAAGGATTCACCGTCGGAATGAAATTTGTCGTGAAGGAGGTGGCGGTGTTGCGAAAGGGGGTCGTTCTGGCGCATTACATTTTTACACACCCCATGCCGTGGAGTCTCCTCACAAAATCCGACAAGTCGTGTGCTTCCTGGTTGATTAGAAATCACCATGGATTACAATGGGAAGACGGAAACGTACCGTACAGCATGGCTGAACGCATAATTACATCGGCCGTGCTTGGTACAGAAGAGGATGACGATGACGACGAGACGCCACCGACTCTGGTGTACGTCAAGGGATGTCAGAAATTAGAATGGTTGGTGGATCTGCTTGAAAATTATGCGAGAAAAAATCTAATCGTCGAGACTCTGGATGCGGATTATGAAGATATCGAATCTTTAAATAATCTAGATGATACTAATACTATGCGATGTGGAAACCATGTTAAGAATTGCGCATTACAAAATGTATTAAAATTATTTAACTGGTGGTCACGCCAGAAAGAGTTGAAATTTTTTAAAAAATAAATAAATAAATAAATTATATAAACTTTACAATGTTTTATTTCCTTTTCCCTTTTCCCATTAGTTGTTCGTGGTTAACAAATGTTTGAAAGATGCGTTGGCTTTCTTTGCGTTTCTTTTAACGTTAACTTTTTTCCATTTCTTAAAATTTTTTAATAACTTCTACGTAAGCAGCGCTGACATTGGTGCTTGAAATGCTGAAGGAAGGGGAATAATCTCTTCCCTTCCCTTCCCTTCCCTTATAATGAGTCATACGCGATCCTTACATGTTCAGTCTTGCATCAGTGACCCGTGTGGAAGCAGTTCGAATCTTGTAACCAACAGCGATGTACTCCTCTGTGGGAAGCAGCACAAGTATGAATTATTACGTGCCGATTCCTTGTGAAACTCCATCGAACCAGCGTGATACGTAAGTATTACTTTGCATATATTTTTCCAAAACCTATTTTTCCATAAATTATTTATCTATTTTATTCTTTTTCTACAGATTTCTCGATAAATATAAACCTCGTTATACGCCTCGTATCTTGAGCAGACGATTCTCATTGACACCAACTGCTTATAAGTATTTAAAAATTGGGATCAGCGTGAGACCTCCACACAGTTCTTTTGTGGAATTGATCCTTGGCGACAACCGAGGAAACCGAATCGCGATGCCCTATGGAACATGGACAATGATCATGGAAAAACGCACGGACATCGAAAAACTTATAGAGTCAACCACATTTTCATCGCTGTCTATACGAGAACTACAAATAAAACTCGTTAAAATGCGCGGTGAAAATAATGTGAAACTTACGTTACGCGACACATGCTTGTACATGAAGCCGTCAACCGTACTGTTTCTATTTGAGCTCGAACAGTGTCTCGATAATGTATACGTCGAGCTAGCACCGCAAACAAAAGAAGTGAATGCGAAATGTAGAGAATGTGCAAGTATCTTACTAAGAGATCGTATTACCGAAAAAAATGACGCCGCTAAAATCTTGCGCGGCGTTTGTAATAAATATTCAATTTTAGAATGTGAATTAATAGTGTATGCTATAGATCAAATTTTGTATGATTCCTTGAAGGAGAGACCTATTGATGTATGTGAGCGATATAATCCCTTGTTTAAATGGGGATATAATGAATAAATAAATGTACAATAACACGGTAAACAATTTTAAATAATTTTTTTTTTCCACCTTCTTCTCCTCTATTCCTTGTTTAAATTATGCGTTGCGATAATGTCTCTTTCTTAAACTATAAATTTAAGGAACTAATAAAATGATTAAATTATTTAAAATATTAAAATACCGAAAAGGAGGAGGAAAGTTCGAGAACGCGAAGGGAAATGAGTCGAGCGAGAGAAAAAAACGTAGTACGTGACGTTACAACTCCAAAGTGGCGTCGTGAAACATGTTCGAACACGAAGCCCTCGACAAAGGGATCTCCACAGAAAAAAGAAAAGAAAAAAAGACAAACCGACGTCACGATCGTCGATGTCATAAATTATAGCTGAACACCTTTAGGTTATTTTAAATATTACACTATGTCCCGACAAGCGCGCCTAAATTCCTCCTCCCCCTCCCTCTCTAACGCGGACCTATCAACGCAATTGCACGATCCCCCTCCGGGATCTTGCTCCACGGGCCCCCACACCCCCCACCACCGGGCATAGAGAACACCTCATAGGGCACACTTGCAACTAACATCGCGGTCGATATGTATAATCGATAAACAACTTATTAAATCTTGTTCGGTATGTTATCTACGTACAGTTAGCAATCGTATGTACCATCGGACTAATTCGGATGGTAAAAAAAGACTACGTGACTAGTTTAGATGGTAAAAGAGATCGCGTGACCTCGATCGATATTATCGACCGTGATCTTGGTCGCGAACGCCATCTATGAGTCCCTCTAGGTACTACGTGGAACCCCCCTGCCCCGCTTACCCCTCGCCCACAGAAAATTTAGAACTGTCATAGACTACCTACTAATATTCGATTATGTGTCAATTTCGGTCAAAACCGAAAAAATCGTCATAAAAGACGTAGAAAAGTCATATGTATACGTGCGCATATATACATATACATACTATAATTTTTTTTCTAAAGCCCCAGACAATGCAAGGCGATAGCGATAGCGACAGGCGATATCGATAGCGATAGAAAAGCGACCAATAACCGACGAGTTGGAAAACATAACTCGTCGGTTATTGCTAGGGCCACCGGTGGTACTTTATTTACACCATTCAATCAAGCAAAAAAAATTTTGGTCACAGTTGAGACCCTATACGTATCCGCCGTCGTCGCGAACATGTTAAAAAAATATTCTGGTTTAAAAAGTCTTAAAAAAAGAAATTTTTTTACAATCTTTCGATAGATCGTAAATACTCTTTTTTTACGACCTTACGAAAAAGGAAAAGAGAAATTTGTTTTACGACCTTTCAAACCAGAATACTTTACGAATTATGAAAAAGGAAAGAAAAGAACTTTTTCAGGAATTTTTTTGAAGATAAACAAAAAAACGACAAAGTGAGTAACGTTACATTTTGCATGTTTTTTTAGCCTTATTTTAAGAATATATTTTTATTTTAACAAAAACGCTCCTTTTTTAGTTACTATAACACTACAAGCGCACGCTGCGCTTCTTTCTGACATTTATTATAGAGCATTATGTATCTTTGATAACATATGTATACATAGTCGTGCGTGTAATTTAATCTTTATGTTGCTGCTTTAAATGGCTTTCTAGGTACACACATTCTCTTTATAACATAATTAATATAATATTATATAATATAAAACATGGGTGGCAGTGTGGTCTAGTGGTAGAACGCCAGACTCGTAACCACGGGAAGCCGGCTTCGAATCCACTTGGTCACAGAAATTTTTAAAAATTTCAAACTGCACCCCCCTTATGAGAAATAAAGAGGAAATTTTCATGCGAAGAAACTGGGCTCCGTCTTACGGAAGAGACGTTAAGCTGTTGGTCCACACATAGCAACTGACAACTGTTATGTGTTCCCCCTCCCTCCATACCCCGCAGAAAGGAGAGGAAATTTTAACACGATAATTTTAAAATTAAAATTGTTCTTAAAATGTGTAAAACTACAAGGATTATCTGGATCTAGGATATAGTTTGTTCTTCTGCTAATCTGGCTCTATAATTGGTTTATAGTATCTTAAGGTAGTTGTCTCGCGACAGTACAATCCGACATACAAAACGTCCGACTATTTACGGTTACAGGCTGAAAACTTATATAGTTCTGTCCCTCACACGCAGAACAAAAGACTATTCTGTTATTGTTCTCCTCCAGTCGCTTCTTTACGTCGAATAATCGTGAAAATTGAGGTCTATTTATTAATGTATTTCTAAATCTAAATGGACAATAATTTCGGTTTTTTTTACTAGTATTCCTAAAGTGCCCTTCTACTACATATTCGTTTTTCATCACTGTGTTGTGGTTTGTTCTAAATGTAAAAAATAAAAATACGAGATTTTTGTCTGCTTTGTGTATCCAATACATGTAAAAAATGCAATTTTTGATAGCGAATATCTCGGGTTCAGGACGGTCAATAACCTTTAAATTGCACAAACATGTAGATCTCACATTTATTAACATACAGTTAAATTTTCAAATTTTTCTTGTGGATTGCGATTTTCGAGACAACTACCTTAAGGAGGGTGGTTGCTCAAATCAAAATGATAAGAATTCTAAAAAGACCGAATAATATATATTTATTCCGCCAGTGATAATTAACAAATTAAGAATACTTCTTTTAATCGACTTTAACTGGCAATCGTCATGACAATACAACCATTGATTTGGTTCGATTATTGTCAAGACATTTCCGACCATAGATTTTGATCCGTTGATGTAATATAAATAATTTTTAATTTCAAACTGCTACCTAACTGGCTATATTTCAATCGTCAATTACGATGTGACCCTTAGCTAGAAACACTACGCGCCGACCAGATTTTTCAGACTTACAACGCGACTCTACACAGAGAGAACGGTTTCTTTGAATTTAGTAATCCTATTTATTTGATTAAAATTTGTTTCATTGAAACAACATAAGTAGTAAGTGGGCTGGCACCTGGCCGTCAAAACAAACCCCCACCACCTTCCCTCTGGGGCCGGAAGCGTGGCTATCCTATAGCTGCCCAGCGTTCTGATTGGCTACCCCCTAGCTGCCCGTCGGAGATGATCGGTTCACCCCCTGGGGCCTTGTGGGTGGGGACCGCCAAGATGGTGTCTTTGGAATACTTTGGGCCTTATGTGGAAAAGGGTGTCCGACAAGATGGCGGATGTTTCTATCGTTTTGTGGAGAAGGGAGGTTTTGACAAGATGGCGTCTTCCGAATACGTTGGGTCTTATGGAGGAGGGTGTGTCCGACAAGATGGCGGATGTTTTTTCCGAACGGGGTTTTGCGGAGAAGGAAGGGTCCGGTAAGGTGAAAATATTTTTACCGCCTCGACTAGATGGGGGAGGATAACAAGAACGAACAGGTTTTGGTGCAAGTCGAGAGGTCCTTTGTTAGTTGTTAACAAACTGCCAATTTGTTAACAACTCTGTCTTATTTGAAATTTCAAAGATATGCAAAAAATTGAAAGGTATAACACAAATAAATATGATTATTAAAATTATAGATAAATTGTATACGACTAATACATATATATTTCTTTTAGTACTGGATCTCAGTTATTGTTATAAGAATATAACGGATGATGGATTTTCATATCTCAAAGATCTAGAACTTCTAGAGGTTTTAAACCTTAAATGCACAAATATAACACGTGAATCTGTTTTCAAAATACTGCAAAAAAATCGTCGAATGCGTGACTTAAATTTGGGCATACTGAGCGGAATATGTCCTGGTTTTGACGAGCATTCAGATACAGTTGCAGTACAATTAAGAAATTCATAAAATGTAAAATTCTTTTCTTCGTCAGTAAAAAATTAACAAGCAGAATTATTTGACCAAACTGACGTTTATTGTCGTAGTATTACATAAATTCAGTCGACGTTTCGACACTGGTTTTGTGTCCTTATCAAAAGTTTGCTATAACAACGAAATCATGTTACACGAAAAATAACGCACAAGGAACAAAGAGCGGAGAAAATCAATATATACCTGTCACATATTAAAAATTAGCTGCTCATAGAGCACAAAAACTTTCTTGCAGTTTTAGCACATTGTCAAATTTCGAAGTAAAGGAACCGCATCCCTCCTTAATTAATCGTGCAATATAGCCCGAAAAACGACATAGTCGGCACAAAGAAATGTAAGAGTCGCCGATCCGAGTCGAAGGTCGGCGTTGAACTAATTTAAAAATACAGGCTAAGCGAGTGGGTCACAGAAAGAAAAACATAAGCACGAAGAGAAAAACAGTTATGTAGATCTTATAATTCGGTCATATAACGGATTCAGATTTTCCGTGTCTTTTTTGAGATTGATCGTGTTATTGTGTTTTTTAATGTAAAACATCTCCGCTATTTCTCTCTTCCTCACATTTCTCTCCCTATGCAACACTTCAGGAGTGGACCATTTAAAATCATGCCCGTGTATCAATCGGTGCTTGCTGACTACCGAGCGCTTACTCTCGTCTTTTTTGATGTCACTAAGATGTTCCTTCACACGAGTTTCCAGATGTCTTAATGTTTGTCCTATATAGGATACATTACAGTCATTACAATCAATTTTATAAACTACACCCGTTTCTTTCATGTTGTCCAGTTTATCTTTGCCTCGTTTTATGACGGAATCAAGCTTTTTGGGGATCGTGTGGAGAACATCGAAGCCACATCGGTTCAAAGTACGGCGAATATCTTCACTTAAACCCTTTACATAAGGGAACACAAAATGTCTCCGGGCGTCGAAAGTGTCAATGGTATTACTAGAATCGATGATGTCCCTGCGATAATTTAACTCTTTTAGCCTTTTATTAATTTGCTTATTGATAACGTGTTTAGGGAAGCAATTATTTATAAGGATGTCCTTAACAATTTCAATGTTGGAACTATAAAATTGCTTGTCCGAGAGTAAAATTGCGTGGTCAACCAAGCTAGTAATCGTGTTATTCTTGTACTTTTGTGGATGGTTGGAAAAATAATTAACGTAACGGCCCGAAAACGTAGGTTTCCGGTACCAATTAGTCAAAAGTCTATTACCGTTTCTGATAATCAGAGTGTCTAGAAAAGGAATGGACCCGTTAACTTCCATTTCGTGCGTGAATTTTAGACGAGGGTGGTAGCTATTAAAAACTGTAAGAACATCATTAATTCGGTCTTTAGGTATTATGGCAATAACATCATCGACATATCTGCGGAAAAACGATAAACCAAAATTGAGTACGGCAAGGCAGTGGGTTTCCAGATCCTCCATTACAATATCAGCCAATATTGGTGATAGAGGAGATCCCATCGGGCTGCCAAAGATCTGTTCGTATGTGTTTCCGTTAAAACTGAAACTCGTAGATCTCAGTACCAACTCAATAGCATGCGAAAATTGCGGCAAACTGAGCTCTGTGATCCGAGAGATATCTTGCCACCGTTTCTCTATCGCCTTAAGAACTAACTCCTTAGGGATATTGGTGAAAAGAGCCGTTACATCAAGGGAAACGAGTACCTCATCGGCATTGATCTCTCTATTGTTAATTTCTCTCACGAAAAACCAACTGTCCTTGATATGAGACTTTGGTGTACGGAAACCGCGTTGTAAAATCTCATGAAGAAAAGACGCTACATTATATAATGGACTTCCCAGAGCCGATACAATAATACGTAGCGGGAAACCATTTTTGTGGATCTTTGGCAGCCCGTAACAGCGTGGGAAATTGCCATTCGTACAATTTAAGCGCCAGTACATATGATCATCAATGATGCCACCGTCACGCCAAGATCTGACAAGTTCATTTAATTTCGATGAAATTTGTTTAATAGGATCTTTCTTTAATTTCTTGTAAGTGGACTGGTCATTGAGCAATTCAGTCATTTTTTCCAAATATTCCTCTTTGTCCATAATGACAGTAACTTGACCCTTGTCAGCTCTCGTGACAAAGACATCCTGGTTATCGCGCAAAAATTTTTTACATTTGGCATACCTATCTAAAACACGGAAAATCTGAATCCGTTATATGACCGAATTATAAGATCTACATAACTGTTTTTCTCTTCGTGCTTATGTTTTTCTTTCTGTGACCCACTCGCTTAGCCTGTATTTTTAAATTAGTTCAACGCCGACCTTCGACTCGGATCGGCGACTCTTACATTTCTTTGTGACAACTATGTCGTTTTTCGGGCTATATTGCACGATTAATTAAGGAGGGATGCGGTTCCTTTACTTCGAAAGACAATGTGCTAAAACTGCAAGAAAGTTTTTGTGCTCTATGAGCAGCTAATTTTTAATATGTAACAGGTATATATTGTTTTTCTCCGCTCTTTGTTCCTTGTGCGTTATTTTTCGTGTAACATGATTTCGTTGTTATAGCAAACTCTTGATAAGGACACAAAACCAGTGTCGAAACGTCGACTGAATTTATGTAATACTACGACAATAAACGTCAGTTTGGTCAAATAATTCTGCTTGTTAAGAAATTCATGTCCAGACATGGAAGTAGTAGATTTATCAGGCAATGCTATTAATTCGCGAGGTATTGATGCCCTCGCTGAGTGCAAGAATTTACGAAAACTGAACATTTCATTTATGTGCTACTATTTTCCGTTTATTTAGATCATAATAAACGTACAAACAAAGTCTCAGCTTTCTTTATGTCGGTTTATTTTTATTATAATTATACGTGTGTGGGTGGCTGCCGCGGCAGCACCCACCGCTACCATGGAAGCTGACGTTCACTTCGTTTATTAGCAGACCGAATTGAACACTAGCCGAAAATCTCAGATTTCTTAAAATAATTCACTTAAAATGGCAGCTGGCTCCCGGACTAGGTGATGTACCTCTTAAGATGAAATTTTTTACTTTATTTTTGTTTTATGACGAGACGCAAGAGTAATTTTAATAATAATAATATTTGTGAGGATATGGTATGGTACGAAATCTTATTGTGCAAAGGAAAAAAGCATACTTCTCACGTGTTTTAAGAAAGTCGAAGTTAAAAATTTCGTCCATATAAGAAAATTTTGTAGAATGTTTCATAGAAAGTTCGCGTAGCTCGATGGCATTGTGCCTGACTCATACTCGTAAAACGCTGGTTCGTATCTCGCAAAAAGCAAACTTTCTTTTTGTTTTTAAAAATTTGGTGTAATTTTTTTTTACAACTAAAGCAGTGTTCCGTTATTCGGCGTGTCAGTACTGAAAAATTTATAATCTACGCAGCGTAAACTATAAATTTTTAGTACTGACAGTGAATATTGGAACGCTGCCTTTACATTTAATGTACGCTATAGTTTAGGGAACTTTTATTTATTTTATGTAAAAAAAGAAAAGAGAGAAAAGGAAATTTATATTAAAATAAAAACTAAATTAAATTTTTATAAAAATAAAAAATTTATTTTAAAAATACAAAATTTTTTACGCCCAACTCTCTTCCGGCACGTCGATATCATATTGTCGTAGCCCAAATAATCGATCAAAATTAAATATGTCATGCGGGGTCGAATAAATTGCTTCATATTCCTTGTCTTCCATATCTGGAAGAAGATTAAATAACATTTAATTCCAAATATGCTTAATTATAATTTTATATAAAATACGCGATGCTGTATATACTTACATCCACCGTAGGATGATGCGCTATTATTCTAAGCCTGCTCCGGAGTTCGTTCATCACCGCCTCTAACATCTAGAACAAGAACACTAGTTATTATAAAACATCGGCGGTTAAACTTATTATCTTATTAATCACTAAACACTGCACTTTGCACTTACCGCTTCGCGGGCGTTACGCTCATGCTGCACCATATTTTCCATTGTTGAGATCGAGGTTGAGATTCTCTCGCGACGATACTGTCTTATGTCTCGCTATACTGACAGACGGGGTACTGAAGTAACGTACACGCGGAAAGATGTAAAGTAGAGATATACCTGGAATCGTAGGTTGCCCCTTCCCCCGCTAACCGACGCTAGAGCGTTCCTATTATAAGCGAAACCTTTCGTAACGCATGATGTCCGAATTTTCTTCGGGTGTCGCGAAAACGAGAAGTAATGTGGGCGGCTCGTTAGAGAGAAGCGTCGTAAAGCGAATTTTTGGCATGCGGGGGATACTCGTAAAAATCCGAGAATACCAAAGGGTATATCTAAGATAAAAGGAATACCGCTAAAAGAAGCCCCTACGCGGCATTTTAAAATATCTCTAAGATCATTCTAGAGCTGAATTATATCGGGGGTCAAAATGCTAGGCTAGAAGTGATTTCGGCTGAGAACAAAGTAGAAGAAAAATCTTTTTAGCCCTCCGAATTATCCACGCGTCATTTTTAAAACGTTGCCGCTGAGGATAAACGGGAAGAATTCGATCTAATCTAATTAGATGATCGGGAGATAGGCCTAATAAGAGAATTCACCAATACAGATTTTTACGCAGGAAATAGCCCCACTTTTCTAGAAATGATCAGAGATATTTCCACGTATAAATAGGGGTAGCTCGTTAGCCATGAGCCAGTTTTACGTTTGCTCGCGAGTCTTATGATTTTCGCAAGTTTCCCCCGTTGTTACAACATGACGCTTCGAGCGATTTTGCGAAATTTTATTACCATGGCCTGCGATTTAAACATTAGTTTAAACGCGACCGAATACGTGTCCTCGTTATCGGACGACGACGAACACAATTACAGCGTCTTTTGGGGTTTCGCGGGTGTGTGCCGAAATGTGCTGTTGTGCGTGATGGAGCAGTTAGGATACTGCGCGGGTGATCAACGTTTGATAGCAATAATCTGTGAGCATATAGAAACGCGCCAATACTTTGATCACGCTGAGTTGAACACGGGAGGTCACATAGCTGATTTCCTGCGACGCCACGCGAATGGAGGTAAGCGCCAGAAAATTTTACATTAAAATAAAATATAAGAAAACTTTATCGCAGAATTTTAATATTTAATATTTAATTCGTAAAGCAAACCGCGTCGCCGCCGTGGAGCCGATCCCACGAGAACAGGGTCGACGACGACGACGACGTCGTGCGGCGGAAGAACCAGACGAAGTACCCGCGCGTAAGTTAATCGCAATAAAAATTAATTATTTTAAAAAATGACATTTGTTAATAATTACATATTTTACAGGGAGAGCGCGATTCGAAGCCGAGAATACGGTACCTCCTCGCGACATTCCCCTTGTCGACACTTAAAAATAACGCTCCGCAAGAAGCTATCGCATAAAATATTTGTACAATATAATAAGCAAATATAATTCGGTTTTAGATGCGAAGGAAGAGGATCTGGCTGAATGGATCGACGTCGTTGATTTGGCGAGAGTGCCGAGCCCGGCCGATTCCGATGTATTCTCGCCGCGTAAGTTTAAAAAATAAGATAAGATAAAAACCGCGGCGGATATAGCATGGATAAATAACAACATAATGTTATCTTTAGTAGCTACAATCATAGAGAAAACTGAGGAAGAGGAGGAAGAGGAGGAAGAGGAGGAAGAGGAGAGGGAGAAGGGGAAAGAGGAGGAAATGGACGATAAAAAAAATGCGGAAGAGGATGACGAAGAGGAAGATGATAACAGCGAGGATAATGCGGAGGAAAAGCGAGACGAAGAAGAGACGCAGGAGGCGACGGAGGAGGAGGAGGAGGAGGAGGACGACGACGACAGATACTATCCTCGCGAGAATGGTAATAATACTTTGCTTTACTCATGATTTATTTGTCGCAAAGTAATCTTCAGCGCGTATTTCTCTTAATAGATGTATCATACTCGCCGGTACCTTTGTCGCCGGAATATTGACGAAAAGACAAGGTTGGAAAAATCTCGCGCGAGCGTATAAAGTTACTAAAGGTGAGTTACCTTAGTAGGCTATACCATGGTATGCTCGACGCGTTGAGAGATAAGTTTCGAAAATAATGCATTTTATTGTCGTCGATTAACGAGATTTGTTTAATTTACAGTACAGACCGGTGCTGGACGTCCCGCTGACGCTTCAACATCGCGAAACGAGAGGGAGGAAAATACGCCCGCGGAAGAATTCCCGCATAATTTCATCACCGCCGCCGCAGCCGTCGACGACGAGGATGACGATCATCGGCAGCAACGGCAGCAGCAACAGCAGCCGCAGCCGCAGGCGTCGTCGCGAGGTTGGAGATAATTTTCAATACATAGATTTAGAAGCGGAAAACTCGCGTCGCTTTAGAAATTTCGAGGTTCTCGGAAGGGAGGCGCGATTTAAAATCCGGCCGTTGACCGAAGGCGCCGATACCTGTGCGTTGGCTGGAAAACGCGTTCCGCGAAATTTACGCGTATGCGATACGCGCGAGCGAACCGAACGACTACGTAGGCTTAACGTACGATTCGGCGGATCTAACGCGAGGACCGGCAGGGCTGTCGTTTCGTCCGTCACGCGATTTAACTCCCGAGGACATATGGGGGCTCGTGAGTTCGGTAGCGCAAAGCGCTAGAGGACTCGATATCGCTGAAAATTTTGTAATACGCGTTTTTAACGTGGCAGCCGCCGTGGGCCGTGGCGGCGTAGCGAATAAATTGACTCGGGAAGGACGTCGCTAAGCGCTCGATTCTACAGCTCGGTAATACGGATAATTTGTGTCTTCCGCGTGCGCTCGTAGTGGCGCGAGTTTATTGCGAGCGCGGAAATCTTCGCACGGGAGAGCTACACGAACGCTGGAATTCCGTCAGAGGCCGGACTTCCGTGTTACAGCGCGAGTTAGCGTTAGAATTAGTAAGGAACGCCAGCATTACGATTCCCGAAGAAGGATGCGGGATTCACGAAATCGAGCGTTTGCAACGGTTTCTCGCCGCGGAGAATATAGCGATAGTAGTATATAACTTTCATACTTTTGGTCGCGGG
This sequence comes from Leptothorax acervorum, assembly GCA_035220615.1. Classification (NCBI taxonomy): domain Eukaryota; kingdom Metazoa; phylum Arthropoda; class Insecta; order Hymenoptera; family Formicidae; genus Leptothorax; species Leptothorax acervorum. The sequence continues at coordinate 272,622 of JASTWQ010000239.1, read as the reverse complement.
GCGGAACCGATGTACGACGGCTACGAGTTACTCCGTGGCTCTCTAGGTCGTGAAGCCGAGTACCGATTAAACTTAATGTACTACAGGCGTTCGTGTCATTTTAATCCCATACTGAGTTTAAAAGCAGCGGCCGGTTCTCGTGGTGGATATTGCGTGGCGTGTAACAAGGGCTTTTGCAAGGACAGAGGACATCGTTGAGCGAAAAACTGCCCGCGGTGTTACGCCGCGATGTCGTGCGAAGACCCCTGTGCGCGGATGGTTAGATGCGAAACGTGTAATCGCACGTTTTTCGGCGATTCGTGTTTCGCGCGTCATCGCGCGGAAAAATCGTACAACGGAAAATCACACGCGAGCGTATGTAATTCCGTTCGAATTTGCGAGGGTTGCGGGCGTTTCGTAAAATCGGCACGAATGCGACACGATTGCGGCATAGCGTACTGTAAGACGTGTCGCTCGCTGCAACCTATGAATCATCATTGTTATATGCAGCCTTTGCTTCCGCGTAAACCCGTGAACGAAAATCCGCAGCCTGGTACTAGCGCCGGGCGAGAAAAGCCACGTATCGAAGCGTTAGCTAATAACAAATCCGGCAAAGTTCGCGTCGCTTTCGGTGTTCTACGATTTCGAAACGCGTCAAGACGAGGCGCTCGAGGGCTGCGGGAACACTAAAATTCACGTGCCGACTTTTGCGTCGCGCAGCAAATTTGCGAGGAGTGCGCGGCGATAGACGACGCGACGGCGCGATGTCGTTGGTGCGGAGTGTTGATAAAGAAATCAGGTAAAAATTTATACAAAAATAAAATAATTAAAAATTTTAAAAATTTTAAAGTTTATCATACGAAGTAATATAAAACAGTTTAAAAATTTTTTCAGAAATAAATAAACAGAATAAATTATACCAACCCTTTTCTATGGTAAGTCAATAAACCAATAAACATTTTAGAACGAATTGGCCTGTGTGTATCCTTTAAAATATTTCTACGAAATAAAGCAATAAATTCTTCAAATTATATGATAAAAAATATAACAAAGTAAAAATATTTCAATAGAGGACTCTTTTGTAAGTCCTTACATAGATTTTTTTTTGTGAGTAAGGCAGATAAGAGTTTATTTATGGGGTAAGACAACTTTTCTCGAAAAATTTCTCCATGCAGGAAACATTAAGTCGTTCCTTTTTTATGGTAAGTCAATAAAGCAATAAACATTTTAGAACGAATTGGTCTATGCGTCACCTTTAAAATATTTCTACGAAATAAAGCAATAAATTCTTCAAATTATATGATAAAATATAATAAAGTAGAAATCTTTCAATGGAAGACTCTTTTGTAAGTCCTTACATAGATTTTTTGTGAGCAAGGCAGATAAGAGTTTATGAGGTAAAACAACTTTTTTCGAAAAATTTCTCCATGCGCAAAACATTAAGTCGATCCTTTTTTTTATGGTGTCAATAAAGCAATAAACATTTTAGAAAAAATTGGTCTATGCGTCACCTTTAAAATATTTCTACAAAATAAAGCAATAAATCCTTAAAATTATATGATAAAATATAACAAAGTAGAAATTATTCAATAGAAGACTCTTGTAAGACCTTCCATAGATTTTATGTGAACAAGACAGAAAAGAGTTTATGAGGTGTCTTACCATGCACAAAACATTAAGCCAATTTTTTTTTTTTTATGAGACCAACAAAATATTCCTACGAAATGAGAGAATAAATCCTTCAAATTATATGATAAAATATAACTATAGTAGAAATTATTCTATGGAATACTCTCTTTTGTAAGTCCTTACATAGCATTTTTTGTGAGTAAGGCCAATAAAGGTTTATGATATAAGACAACTTTTCTCACGAAAACGTTTTCCGCGTACGAAGGAAAATGGAAAGATTCGAGTTTGTTCTCGAATACCATAGTTGAAAAATTTTGACTCCCACCTCTCTAAAGATTTTTTTGAAACAAACCAACTATATAAAGGGTGAAACGATAAGGTTAAGAGTTAGTTCTACGTCCAAGCTTCGAGTCGTCTAGTACGCTCTTAGTAAGGAAACTATAGCATTTTAATAACGCGTAATGGAAAACATGTCGCTTTGTCAACGTTTAGAGCGCTTCGTCAAACTCGGCTGCATTATAGCTAAACAAGCAAATGCAGCCGAGCAATTCGTGTCCGCGCTGACAGATAACGAAGAAGCAAATTATCGCGTTTTTGGGCGTTTCGCGGAGTGGTGCCCGAGCAACTTGCTATGTGTTTTGGAGCAGCAAGGACTGTGCAGAGGTGACGAGAGATTGTTAAATCTCGTTACTACGATAATTGAAGTGCGAGAAGCATATGGGGCTACGGAGGTAGATCCAGGCAGGGCTCATAGCTGCCTTTGTAGGTCGCAACACCGGAGAAGGAGGTAAGTGTTTTATATAAAAAATTATACCTTAAAATTCTTTAAGTGACGATTAGTGTTAAAATTATGTAATAATTTAATAGAGAGGATCCCCGTTGCGCATGTGCGTCCGTTCCTTGTGCGGGGGCAGAGACGGCGAGCGGAGGAAGACTATAGGCGAGGCTGTTGTACGTTGTACCAGCACGTAAGTTAGAAAAAACAAAATAAATTAATTATTTAAAAACGAATGTCACTAATATTAAATTTTTTATAGGGAGAGCTAGAATCGAGGCACCACCTGCGCAGAACGTTGACATACCCGTCATAACGTTATCCGGTAAGAAAAGTTATTTAATAATAACACATAATTAACTCTTATAAAATATTTGTATAATAATAAAACAAATATAATTCTAATAACAAGAAACAAGCTCTCCAGATACACAATCAAAGACACGATATAAGGCAAATGAGAGCTATACGCTGATATTAAAGCGAGAGATTTAAAATTTGTTTAACAAATTTTTAAATCTTTCGTGTATTTCCAAGTACACGAATTTCCAACATACTAAACCGCGCGCCGATTTTTTGTCGGACTGAAAACACAGTTTTCGTTGGAGTATTAAAATCCCTTACCCCCCCCCCCCCCCCTTCGAATCATTTGATGCTAATTTAAGCATCATAAATTAATATAAAAAATTTATTGCGAAAAATATTACCTCAGCCAGGGTATAAATATAATTCTGTTTTAGATTCAGAGGAAGAGGAAGAGGAAGAGGAGGTGCAGGTAAAACAAGTAGAAGAAGAAGACAATATCATGTCGCTGATTGGCACGCCAAGCACGGTCAATTCACTGACAATTCCAGGTGAACTACGTAAGTTTTTAAAAAGTTTAAATAAAAATTTTTTATCGGATAATTTAGATAAAAAATGTTTTATCTTAGTATAAAATATGGATAGAAACAACCCCTTTAGACAAATAAATGCCTGGATCGAAAGGGAGGTGGAGGAGGAAAGGAGAGTGCTGCGAGAACAGCAGCAACAACAGCAACAACCTGACGATAATGCAGAGGAGGCGGAGGAAGAGGCAATGGAGGACGAAGAAGAAGAGTTAGAAGAAGAGGAAGAGGTAGAGGAGGAGGAGGAGGAGGAGGAGGAGACTAAAGAGGAGAAGGAAGAAGAAGACGATGATGATAATAATAATGCTGCTGCTGCTGATGAGGAAGATGAAGATGGAGATGACGACGGCGACGACGATGACAGATACTATCCTATCGAACGCGAAGGTAATAATATTCCGCTATTAAACTTTTAATTCGATTATTTTTTCACTGTAATCACAAGTAATTCTTTCTGATTAGATGTTTCATATTCTCCTGTTCAACCTTTGTCTCAGGATAATTTGTAAAAGAGACAAAGGTAAAAAGAACATTCTTTGACGTCCTACGGTAGCGATAAAAGCAGCTAAATGTAAGTTACCTTAGTATGCTCTATCGTAAGCGTGTAAAAAATAGATTTGTAAACATAATATAAATAATATTATAGGAGACTGATTAAGTTTTGTTTAATTTTTCAATATAATATGGTGGCGGCGCTAACCGTCCTGCTGACGCCGACACTGATAATCCAACAACACAGAGTGCGAGCGAGACGGAGAACACTCCCGCTGAAGATGTTCCACACAATTCCTTAGAGAGCACCGAGGATGTGGAGCATCGTCATCAGGATCAGCAAGAACAGGAGCAGCTGCAAGAGCAACATCATCAGCAGCAGCAGCAGCAGCAGCAGAAAACTCGCGTAGATTTAGAAATTTCCGGATAGTCGGTAGGGAAGCTAATTTCAGAATACGGGCGATACCGGAAGGTGCCGATACTGTGCGCTGGTTAGAAAACGCGTTCCGCGAAATTTACGAGTATGCGTTGCGTTCGACCGGGCATTACGTAGGCTTATCTTTTGATTCGGCGGAACTAACGCACGGTCCGGCGGGGCTATCTTTTCGTCCGGTAAGAGACTTAACTCCCGAGGATATATGGGGACTCGTGAGTTCAGTTGCTCAAAGTGCCGGAGGAATTGACATCGCGCAAACCTTCGTCGTGCGTGTTTTCAACGTCGCGACGCCCGCGGGTCGGGGATGGCAGTCAAATAAATTAACACGTGAGGACGTCGCCAAGCGATCGATTTTACAAATCAACAACGCCGATAATTTGTGTCTCCCTCGTTCTATCGTAGCGGCGAGTATCTATCAGGAACGCGGTAATCTTCGCACGGGAGAGTTGCACGAAAGGTGGAATTGTGTAAGACGCAATAATTCCGTACTTCAGCGCGAGTTAGCACAAGAACTAACGAGGAACGCGGGCGTTACGATTCCCAAAGAAGGATGTGGAATTCGCGAAATCGAACGTTTCCAACGTTTTCTCGCGGCCGAAAATATTGCCATAGTAGTATATAATTTTAGTATCTTCGGTCGCGGCGAGAATCCGATGTACGACGGCTCCTTTTAGGACTATCATATGTCAAGAAACCTTTTAGGACTATCATATGTCAAGAAACCTTTTAGAACTATCATATGTCAAGAAACCTTTTAGGACTATGATATGTCAAGAATGCGACAGCTCATTTTTGGATATTTCTAGAAAGAATGCGACAACTCATTTTTTGGAGATTTCTAGAAAGAATGCGACAACTCATATTTTGGAGATTTCTAGAAAAGATTATAAAAGTATATAAAGAGGAACGAAGCGCGTCAAAACCACAGTATGTAATTTGAAAGTGTGCGCGTTGGTATATCGGTTAAAAAAGTACTTTGTAATTTTCTGTGCTAAGTGTTCGATATGGAAGATTTTTTTATGAAAATCTGCAAAAATGGAAATAGAGACAATAGACTTAACTGAATCATCCGACGAAGAGCAGATGGAAATAGAGAGAGTAGTCTTACAATTAGATAAATTGTCCGATAAAGAGCTAGTGGAAATTATAGACAATAATTTTGAGGCGATATCAGTCCAATCATGTGACGAAGATCACGCGTTGTCGGATGACAGTGACCTTCAGGGAAAAGATCTTACGGAAACTATCGAGAAGAGAGTGCCTAATGCGGAAATCATTGCGCTGAACGGACGTACAAAGTGTTGTGCTATAAACTTTTATTATTCCACGGGTAGTGCCCTAGCCGTGTGTATCTCGTGTATGAACAGACTGTCAGACGCGGGTGTCGGGGACATGTATGCTGTTCGAGAGCATGTAATTGGGCTACGCGATGCGATATCAGGAGAATCCTGTTCCAAATGCAGACTTCCGATGTATCAAATCTTTCCGAGTAATATGTGCCCAATTTGCACACGCTGAAAAAGACATTGCCATAAATATCAGTATAAAGTGCACACCTTTACGCGAGCAACATGAACGTAAGTCTTGGAGATGGGATGACTTTTTCGAGTATTATAAATACTCTGACGATACACTTATTACAGATCGTTATTATGAACAAAATATCATCAATACTTTAGGGGGTAAAAAGTATCTGGAAGAAAAAATGGTTCCTGTGCAACGATTATCACTGGTGCAGTTTCTTCGCGATCGCGAACTCGGTATATGCGGAACCAGTGAACGCGTAGTCAGACAAGGAGTCGTTATTCAAACCGAGCCTCCATATGACTGGCCTTACCACGTGAGACGTAAAGTGTATAAACGAATGTGGGATGAGTGTAAGAGAGATAAAGAAAAAAAGATCTGCTAGGAGAAACGTGTGTGCAACAATTATCACCGGTGCAGATTCTTCGCAACCGCGAACTCAGCGGACGCGTAGTCAGAGTTGTTAGCGATAATGATCCTGAGCCTCCATGTTACTGGCCATATATTTTGAAACGTAAAGTGCATAGACGAATGTGGTGTGAGTATGTGAGAGAGGGAGAGAGAGAGGACGAAGAAAGACGTAAAGCCCTGTCATATTACAGAAAAGTAAACTTTTATTTCTGGGCGGGGGAAATCCTGGCAAGCTTAAGTTTAACGGTGATGCTCTATACATTACAATTCCTGCAGGTAGTGGGAGGTGTGTCGAAGTGTTGGTGATGGACAACTTGCGTTCTTCGATCTACCGTTGCAGCGATTCTAACCGTATAAAGAGAATACTTAAGAAATAATTTCTCGATAACTATGACGCTTGGTATAATTGGCAATATTGGAATGAATATGTCATCCCCTTCTTTCCTCATGATTTTGCGTGTATGCACTATCACGTTCAGGATTGCAAACAAACATGTTTATGGTGTGATCGAGTTACGTGCAAGTGCTCCATAGAAGTGTGTGACGTGATCTAATAATAAAAAATAGAGAAACGATAAAAAAAGATGGAAAACCTCGGGCAAATCGCGCGCAACCTGTTGGAGCAGTCGCACCAAGTCGCTACCTTGGGCGATGTTATGTGGGGTCGAGTTGAGTTTCGCGCGCGATCGATAGTAAGTAGTAATGCGTGCGAACTCCGCTAAATCGATACATCGATACGACGGGAATACAACGTTACCGGTCGAAAGCGTAGACGATGGTCCATTGTCAGAATCACCAGACACACAAACCACGTCGAAACCATTACTCGATCGTTACGATTACATTATATACTTGTATCGAATAAAGGCAGAATATCATTCTAAACCAAGAGCCTTTAATTACTTTGTTGTGCCTACGTACAATCACAACAAATTTGGCGACGAGGATTATCTGAAGGACGACAGAAGCGAAAATAATATTCGCAGTTACGCAGTACGTACGACTTATTAGTGTCTCGGTGCCATTACAAAGCAATTATGGCGGTACAACCAGCACGAGAATCAGCAATTCCGGGGTCATTCGCGATCGAAGCTTTTGATCCATCGTCCACTACATGGAAAAGATGGGTGCAACGCTTACAGGGCGCTTTCTTAATTTTCGGAATTAAGGATAATGCGAGGGTTCCTTACTTATTACATTACGTAGGAGCCTCGGCATTCGATGTACTATGCGATCGATTGGACCCAATTGAGCTGTTCACGCAATCGTACGATGTGTTAGTCTAGAAACTCGAGGAATTTTACGAACCGGCATCCCTGGAAATAGCCGAGAATTACCGTTTCTACCAGAGGAAACAAGGAGAGGAGGAAACAGTGCAGCAGTTCGTGGCAGCTCTCCATAAGCTGAATATCCACTGCAAATTCGGAGATTATCTCAAGACAGCGCTACGGAACCAATTCGTGTTCGGCCTTTTAAATAAGAAGGCACAAGCCCGGTTACTGGAAAAGAAGGACTTGAATTTCGATGAGGCGGTAAAAATAGCCATTACAATGGAACTATCGGAGAAGAGTTCGCAGCAGATGAAGGGCGCCAGTTCAACGTCAACAGGCATCGATCTTCTAAAGGCGGGGAAGAAAACCCCACGGAAGAATACAGGTGACAAGCAGTCCAAACCAGGGGCCAGGAAGTATACTGCAAACGCGTCTAATTCTAGTAATAAGTCTGATGTAAAAACTAATGTAAAGTGTTTCAGATGTGGAAAAGCACATTTAGCTTCTAAGTGCACGCTCAGTAGAGATATACGTTGCCATGGATGCGGGAAGCAGGGGCATCTGCGGACAGTTTGTTTTGCTAAGGGCTCTACCAATCAATTACAGGAGATTCTGAGCTTGGAACACGTAAATTTTCGGGATAAATTTCTAACAACGCTTGACGTTAACGGTAAACCAATAGAATTTGAGATTGACAGCGGTGCTGCAGTGACAGTTGTAAGTGAGCAGGTTATTCATAGCATCTTTCCAGAAGCGACCATACATAATACTCAGTTACAGTTAATTTCATATTGCGGTCGTGTTTTTCGTAGTAAAGGATATATTACAGTTAACGTTAAATGTAAAGATATTGCGAAGCGACTTAACATGTATATAGTAGATGGTAATAGAAAACCTTTATTAGGTAGAGAATGGATACGTCAATTATGTAACGGAGATGATTTCCTTGTTCCTAGTGAATCAGTAAAAGAGATGACGGTACTTGCTACGAATAAATTACATGCAATACTTGAGAATTATAAAAAAGCACGTGATAATTCGGAATGGTCAGCCATCAAAGGCGTACAAGCAAAGTTAACTCCAGCTAGAAATGATTTGTCGAATCGACATCGATTCAACGTCAATGAGTCGATAAATGGTTGATGTCGATAACTAGTCAATATTGATTGGTCGAATCGACGTCGATTCGACGTCGAAGCGTCGACGAATGATTCATGTTGATAACTGGTCGATACTGATTGGTCGAATTGACGTCGATTCGACGTCGAAGCGTCGACGTATGATTGATGTTGATAACTGGTCGATACTGATTGGTCGAATCGACGTCGATTCAACGTCGATGCGTTGATGAATGGTTAATGTCGATAAATGGTCGATATTTTTGTCATTTTCGACCTCATCATAAAAAGATTGTTTTTAAGTTAATTGAGCAATTGCAAATTATGCAATTATTGCAATTGCAAATTATGTGAAGACTGTAAGAAATTTTTACCAAAGTATTGTTATCATATATTGTTAAATATGGCACATATATTTAAGTATCGAGTTAAGATAGCATTATTTTATTTCATCATTACGTAGATACTTTATGAAGACAGCAATTTTATTTGCACATGCAATTTTCTTTGCGGTTGAGTATCTCTTTACGCTATGTAATTGTAAAAAGTTCTTAATGTTCCTGCACTTCAAATGGACTTCAATTCGCGCGCGCGTGTCTTAGTCGGAGACGCGGCCCCGATACTCACACAAAAGATCACGTCCCCTAGTAAAAAAATTTTAATATAAAAATATATAATTTTTAATATAAAAATATATAAAATCATATATAAATATATACATATACCTTATATAAATATATTTATATATGTTTTTTATGTTAATTATATTATTATATATATAACAACTGTTATATTTCTACATAATTATATATGGGCAAATTTTTTCTCATTATCTCAAATTTCACTTTTATAAAAAAAGCAATGCAAAAATGATCTTTTTGATCATTTTTAGATTCTTCCTTTTATTCTTTTTCCTGTAATATGTACGAACAGAGATTATAGAAGAGAAAAAACATGTATGTACATAATTGCTATATATAATTATTATATATATATATATATTTATATATATTTATATATATTTTTGTTTTTATATATTTTTATATAAAAGAATTTTTACCGAGCCGTGTGCGCGCGGCGCTTGCGCTTAGGCCTTCGGCAGTTCGGCTGACTTCGCATATGGACCGCCCAATGTTTCAAACATTGCCGCCGAAGTTCCGAGCGTACATGCCATGCACGACAAAAGTTGGTGAAAGACGGTCGCCAGGACATCGTTGCTCCTTGCTCCTTAATAATATAGAAGAGAAGAAAGTTGTGTCCTTGCGCGAAAAAAGACGTGTTTTGTCTCCTTGAAGAGACGAGAAAATTACAGATATGGTAAAAGTTTACAATAACTTACACAGCTCGGATTACTTTGACCTTGACATATGTTGTCAAGGTCACCCTCCTGAGTGACCTTCAGAAGGTTTTAGTCGGCGGTCGCTGTTTATTAAAAAGTTATAAACAAAAAAAGTTTGACAAATATAGCAGTTATTTTGAGTATTGAAAGGCATAAACGACCTTGACCTTGACATATGTTGTCAAGGTCCCCCTCCTGAGTAACCTTCAGAAGGTTTTAGCTGGTGGTCATTGTTTATTAAAAAGTTATAAACAAAAATAGTTTGGTGAGAAAATTATTTAAAGCAGAGAATTGTTGGTATATTGAAAGAAAAGTTATTTAAGGAGGTTCGAACATTACTTGTGAGTCAAAAATGCGATTGAAATAAATGTCATTACAACGATCTCGAATTATATGCAATATTAGTATAATGAATTGTGGATGCTACTTACGTGCTATATTCTTCGTAAATTATTAGCGTATAGAATATTAACAAACATATACTAGGGTATGAGAGCGTCAACGACTCGGGAATCGCTTATTTGGCCAACATTATAAGTTAGAACATGTCACTTTGTGACAATAAGCTTTCTATACTCGAAAGCCATCGTAGAGCTTTAATTTTTTTATATGATTTACATAAACACTTTACACAAATAATCGCAAAACTTGAGCAATATTGACCGTATAGTTTTTTTGTAATATTATTCAGAAGTTGACCACTTTTAGTCTACCCTTATGGAGAAAGTCGCTCCGAGGTAGATTATCACTGGTTTAGTACACACTTAGCCACCTGAGGACTTTGAAAAACTAGCATTTGATAGATGAAACATCAAGGATTGTGTGAAGACTTTAAAAATCGGACTTTACCGTGTGGATTGAAGGCTATATTGTCACAAAGTTTAGATCCTAGCCTAGAATGTTGGATAATAAGCGATTCCCGAGTCGTTGACGCTCTCATACCCCGGCATATGTTTGTTAATATTCTATACACTAATAATTTACGAAGAATATAGCACGTAAGTAGCATCCACAATTCATTATACTAATATTGCAAATAATTCGGGATCGCTGTAATGACATTTATTTCAATCGCATTTTTGACTCACAAGTAATGCTCGAACCTCCTTAAAGCAGAGATTGGTAACTTTCCTTTTAATATACCAACAATTCACTGCTTTAAATAATTTTCCCCACCAAATTTTTTTTTGTTTATTAAAAAGTTATAAACAACTTTCTAAGTTGAACCACATACAAAGCACACACTCGTAAAGCGCGCCACTAACCTATAGGTTAGTGGCGCGCTTTACAAGTATGTGCTTTGTAAGTTGAAGCACATACTCGCGAAATAAAGTATTCTCTGCTTTAAAAAAAACGTAATATTAGTCGTTTATGCCTTCCAATACTCAAAATAGCTGCTATATTTTCCAAACTTTTTTTGTTTATAACTTTTTAATAAACAGCGACCGCCAACTAAAACCTTCTGAAGGTCACTCAGGAGGGTGACCTTGACAACATATGTCAAGGTCAAAGTAATCCGAGCTGTGTAAGTTATTGTAAACTTTTACCACAGATATATTATTGTGTATAATAATCATGGAAATTAGTGATCCGAAATCCGTAAGTAATCTCTTTCTCTCTCTCTTTTCAACTTTCATGTATTGCAATACTTTTTTAATGTGCTTTTTTAATGTGCTTTTTAACATGTGTTTCTTGAAAGCATTTTTCAAAAATGTTTATGATTAATTTATGTAAAATGGGAAAGATTGATGATCATATATTGTATAATTAATTGTATTATATATACAGATAAAGTTTATATATAACTGCGTCATATATATCATGTTATATAATTATAACTTATTCTTCTCGAATAGACAAACCAAACCTTTATCAATACAATTATTTTAGTATCTAAATACTAAAATAATTGTGTTGATAAAGGTTTGGTTTGTCTATTCGAGAAGAATAAGTTATAATTATATAACATGATATATATGACGCAGTTATATATAAACTTTATCTGTATATATAATATAATTAATTATACAATATATGCGACCATATATGATTTATTGAGACACACACTCACAAAATTCATATGATGCTTTTTAATTCAGATATATATTTAATATTGTAAATCTTAATTGTTTGTGTAGGATTTTTATCTTCTATTTTTTTTTCATTTGCGTTTTGATATTGAACGTTATGATTATTCTTAATACTTAATTCGCTATTATTATATTATTGTATTTATATTCGTCAAGACCAGAAATCCATATACGCGAGCTTCATACGTGGTGTTGGTTCGTTATAAAGATCATAAGTGCTGAAAATTTTTCAATATTTTGCGATGTATAAAACAATCTTGATCATTTCTCGTATGACCATATATGATTTATTGAGTTGAGACACGCACAAAATTCATATGGTGTTTTTTATCTCAGATATATATTGTAAATCTTGCTTAATTGTTTGTGTAGGATTTTTCTCTTCTAGCTTTTATCCATTTGCGTTTTGATATTGAACGTTATGATTCTTTTTCTTTATGATTTATGTAAAATGGGAAAGATTAGATGCTAAAATAATTGTATGGATAAAGGTTTGGTTTGTCTATTTCAGAAGAATAAGTTATAATTATGTAATATGATATATAACATATATGACGCAGTTATACATAAACTTTATCTGTATATATAATATGATTAACCCTCAGTACACCTACTTCAAAATAGCCCCTATCCTTTTTTGCTTGTATCTTGGATTGTAATGCATCAATTTTAATTAATTTTTGTTATATCAAAATAGTTTAAAAATTGAGAAAAAAGAATATTTGGATAAAAAATTCGACTCAGTACACCTACTTCAAAATAGCTCCTATCCTTTTTTGCTTGTATCTTGGATTGTAATGCATCAATTTTAATTAATTTTTGTTATATCAAAATAGTTTAAAAATTGAGAAAAAAGAATATTTGGATAAAAAATTCGAAAAAGTTGTAACACAAAAGATATTTTGCAACTTTTAAAATCGGCCTGTGTTACGCTAACTTAGTAGGTATACTGAGGGTTAATTATATATGATCATATATGATTTATTGAGACACACACACACAAAATTAAAATAATGCTTTTTAACTTAGATATATATTTATAATTGTAAATCTTAATTGTTTGTGTAGGATTTTTTTCTTGTGGTATTTTTTAATTTGCGTTTTGATATTGAACGTTATGATTATTCTATCTTAATTTGCTATTATTATATTATTGTATTTATATTTGTCAAGACCAGAAATCCATATACTCGAGAAGTTCTTCATACGTGGTGTTTGTTCGTTATAAAGATCATAATAAGTGCTGGAAATTTTTCAATATTTTGAGATGTACAAAACAATCTTGATTATTTCTCGTAAATGCTTGATTAATTTTTTATAAAAAAAAGACTTATTTTCTCTTAAAGATGATATATTATTTGATATAGCAACAGTGATTTGTAGTTTATTTTTATTGTGTTTTATTATGCCTGCACCAAACTGATTTGTTTCAATTGTGTGATGCATTCCTTTGCGTTTTCACATATGTTTTCTGCTTTATTATGAATATTTTATTATAGTAATAAAATTATTATATGTATTTTTTTCCTTTGCTTTGTTGTTTTGTCAAGTAAACGGAAATTTAAAAGGAGAGCAGAGCGATTAATAACCAAAAGATGTAGACAGGAAAAAGAAGAACAATTAGTGAGGTCTAAAATTATGTCCAAAGTTATGTTCATAAGAAATAGCAGCAATAACAATAGTAGTAGCGTTTCTTCACTTGCTGATACCATTATTCCTATTGTATCCTCTGATGAGGCTGATGATTCTTTTGATCTGAGAAACGGTCAACATGCTCAAGTAAATAAAGAAAATAGCAGTGAAGAGCTTGCTCAAGCAGATGTTCCACAGTTTTATTTAAATAAAGTAGACCGCAATAGTGATAGTGAAGGAGAAGTTCACTCTGAGGATGAAAGACTTAGTAGGAAATCTGGCAATGAAAATGATAGCGACAGTACAGCTGAAGAAAATGACAGAGTGCTGCAGTTTGATAATGATGTTGCAAGAGAACAATTTATTCTTAAAACACTTAAGGAATGGGCAAGAGCACCTGGTGTTCTTTCAATGTCAAAGTTAGATGATTTACTTCAGAGACTGTTCCGTGGATTTCCTATTTGCCAAGAAGTTATAAAACTCTATTGGGTAACCCCAACGTTAATATTGATGACTTTGATGAGAGTCAGTTTTGGTACAGAGGTATCAAGGAAAATCTAGACTCTTATTTACTACATGAGTATTTGAGAGTAAATGAAGAAATTCAAATTGACATTAATGTTGATGGTTTGCCTTTATTTAGAAAGTCTAAAAAGAAGTTTTGGCCTATACTTGGCAAACTTGTAGGTACTAAAAATGAGCCATTTATTATTGGTATTTATTTTAAAAAACATGATCCAGACGATGTTGAACAGTTTTTATTAGATTTTATCAATGAAGCAGATGGACTTCTTAATAATGGTTATCTACGAGATGATAGAACATATCCCTTTTTCATTAGGCATTATATTTTAGATGCACCTGCCAGATCGTTTGTTAAACGTTGCATAGGACATTGTGGTTATGCATCCTGCGAAAAATGCACTGTATGGGGAATTCGAGCAAATAACAGAACTGTTTACCTTGATCTTAATGCACCTCTACGCACTGATGAGTCATTTTGTAATCAGGAGCAACCATATCATCATAGAGGAGTTTCACCACTGTTGAGATTAAGAGCTAGACTTGTGTCTCAGTTTCGATTGGATTCTATGCATCTTGTATACAAAGGAGTTTTTAAAAGGCTGTTGGAAGCTTTGATTTATTGGCCAGGATCTTGAAAACCTCATTTGACTGTTTTCCAAAAAATTTGTACCACTCTTAAGCAGATTAAAAGTTCATGTCCACGAGATTTCAACCGTCCCCCCCAGAAGTTTAAAAGAATTAAGCTTTTTCAAGGCTACAGAATTCAGACGCTTATGCATGTATGATGGTGTATGGGTGTTTAAAGAAATTCCTAAAAATCTATACAAACATTACTTGCTTCTCCATTGTGGCATTTATATTTTAGCTAGTCCTCTTCATCATCAAACTTTAAATAATTTTGCCAACAAATTGCTAAGAACATTTATTGAGTATGCTGCTGCAGTATTTGGAGACAAGTTTGTTGTATATAATGTCCACTCTCTGAATCATCTTGCGGATGAATGTGCTACTCATGGTACTTTAGATTCCTTTAGTGCTTTCCAATTCGAAAATAAATTAAAGTCTATCAAGGAGACACTGCGATCTTGTTTTAGACCTTTGGAACAAGTAGCAAAGCGTGAAATGCAAAGAGGAAAGAAAGTGGTGTATTTGCAATCTGCAAGAAATAAAGTTTCACTTTCGAAGAAACATGTTGATCCAGATGAGGGTTTACAAGGATTACAATATCGTCGCATCATAGTAAACGATGTTCTTTTAACAGTCAATGGAGCAAACAACTGTGTAAAAACCACCAGAAACCAAATTATTTTATTAAAAAATATCATTAATAGACATAATGAAGTTTACATTGTGGGGAATATGTTTAACCACAAGGAAGATTTCTACACTTATCCTGTTAATTCATCAGAATTGGGAATATTTAAAGTATCCGATTTAGAACAAAATAAAACTCTGATCAATATTAAATCTATTGAAGCAAAGTGTTGGTTAATCCCAATTAAAAGGGATAACAAAGCTTTTTTGTGTATACCATTACTGCACACTATTCCTTTTTATAAGTAGTGCTTATTTGTCACTTAAGAAATATCATGCTGTCTGTGTCATAAATCCAATCCACATACTGTATTATTTTATAGTAGATTATTCTCTCCATGACATGCAATTATAATATCGTCGTTATCAACAATCTACGAACCAATCATATCTGTTTTGAAACTCATTTAACAGATAGTTGCTTCTTTTCATTTTTTTTAGTAAGTTGTTTTATATTTGCATTTTTCTTGGTTTTTGTAGTATATTTACACTTATTAGTTATAATTCCAAAAATAATTTATTTCTAGTTTGTTGTTGTAAAATTCCTAAGGAATAATAAAGACAGTGAAAATGATGAAGTTGAGTATGCAGTAGGACGCACTAAATGGTTAGTTGGCTTCAATAGTAATAATGATGATTATATGAATAAAGAGTCAATGATATTATGGCCTCCAAAATCAACCATGGTTACAAATGCTGTAAAAATGGACAAAAAACCAGATTCATCATGGAATTTAGAGCAAGTGCAAGTTAAGAAATTATACAGTATGTTTGAATTTCTCCCATTTTATTTTTTGTCTTATTATTATTGTTGCTAAATTACATCTTAGTGGAAGATATTTATCTCACAGGTGATGTTTTATCTGCTCGTAATGCAGCCAAAAGATATGAGGCATCGTCTACCTATGAAACTGAGCGTGAATTTGGTAGAGGTTGTCGAAAGAAGAAAATAAAAGAAAATTTCTCAAATAACAAATCTCAGAAAAACAAATATCGCAGGATCCAGCCTATTGCAAACTCAAGTACAGAAGATGAAGATGATTGTCCATCTTTCAACTTGGAGGAAAGAACTGTTGAATCTCCACCTCCAGTCCAATTTTCTAAGTCAAAGTCTTCAAAATCAACCAGATATAGAGCTAATGAAGATGAGAAACTTGTGGAAAAAGTTAAATTAAAGATGGCAGTGCACTTGAAACAGAAGGAATATTCAAATAGAAAATCTCTAAATAAGCTCAACTTAAAGAAGTCTAAACTAGATCCTTCTGAAACTGAAATACAACAAACAAACTTAACAAACTTTGATGAAGAAATACAACAAATAAACTTAACAAACTCTGATGAAGATTATGAATCACAATTATGCGAATCTTCTGAAATATTTGAGAGGCAAGATAATGATGTTGAGAAAGAAAAATTATGGTCTTTTAGTTCTCCTACGTCATTTTCTGGTAACAGTCAAGTTCTGGAACTGGACAGTCCTGGAATTTCTTGCTCTCAAGCATCACTGTTTAGGAAGCAACTTGAAAGTCCTACTTGCAATTCTCAGTCACTATTGAGCAGTCTACATAAAAGTTCTGTAAAATCATCTTCCCGTCAGTTATCACTGATTAATAATCAGCTTAAAAATCCTATAAAGTCTTGTAGCTCTCAGCTATCATTGTCTAACAGTCAAACAAATTCTACAAAATCTATTAAATCTCAATTGTCGCAGTTCAACAATCATAAAAATCCTAAGAAGTCTCCTAGACGTAAATTATTTTTGTCTCCAACGAAATCTGTTAGTGATAATGGTGAGTTGTTAAAAATTTATTTTTCCTACTTTTTCTTATAAATTGATATGTGCTGTTATCAAATTTTTAATTTTATTTAAATTTAATTAATACGTTAATTTTTATTTTCTTAAATAAATACTTTAAATTATAGTGACAAAATAATTATATATTGTACATACATTTAATGATATGGATAATATTAGAAAATGTTTTTACTAACAAGACAGCAAAATCAGATAATCAATTATGATCAGTTTATTATTTTTTTTCTACAGAATCTTTTTCTTTGTCAAATAATACAGCTCTTCTACACCTCTTATTAAAAGAAATTAAAGAAATGAAGAAGAAGGCGGCAGTTAAGAGACAGGAAATAAATTTGAAACTAGACAATATTATGACCTTTCAGTGTAAGCTTTCACGTTCTGTCCTTTCAAATCAAGAAAAGGATATCCGTCCTGATAACATGCCATCATATCCTCTAAAAAGTGATGAAGAAATGAAACTTTCTGAGGAATACCTTAGGACAAATGAAAATTTCCGTATTGTAGTAAATATTTTTCTATCTTGCTTTACTTTTTTGTTTTAGTCTTGACTTTAACCCATTTTGTACCAGTGGTCGATTTATCGACCAGTAACTTTCTTAATTTTTTTTAGATAAACAAATTAACAATCTAAAAAAAATTAAGAAAGTTACTGGTCGATAAATCGACCACTGGTACAAAATTGGTTAACAGTAGCTGATTTCAGCAGAAAAAGCAGTTTAATAAAAATTTTGTACTAATTGGATTATATTTTTAGACCCAGAAGAATAATTCTATAAATTGTAGTTAATTTAAATCTAAAAGTATAATCTATGCAATCAGCTCAAGACTCTTATTAAGCTGTTTTTTCTGCTGTCAGTGATGTCTTTCTTTCATGTTTGTTAAGTACATTATTTTGTACAACTGAAAGTTAAAGCCAAAGAGGACGTTAAAGTGAAAGACAAAGAAGTATTGTATGCAGTTATGGCTGCAGCTATTACTAATTCTCTGGCATGTAAATACAATTTTCGAGGCAATGGCAACCAAAAGAAACCTTCTTGCAAATTATTATTGTGGGAAGTGATTATAGGTGAGTACATATTGCCTTATAAATATTTATATATATGTGTTTTTAAACAGGAGTAAGATACTTTCCCCTTAAATATTTCTTGCTTGTGCCCAGTAATCTTACCTGAGCTATAATTTTGTTTTTAGGTGCAATTCATGACAAGAGACCCAATGTAACTGTAGCGGATTTGTCATTATATGCAGGATAATGGTTGAAGAATGCTCCATACCAAAAACAAGAAGATGGAAGTTATGGGAAACGCGATAAGAAGTGCAAGGAGACAGTTGAGCACCTATCCTCATAAATTAAGGCTCCTGGACCCTGAGCCGAGAACTCCGCGTTGAACTCTCGGTCGTACGGCTTCACGACGCGTTTCTTTGATTCTTTGATATAACCTTCGATTGTTCTCAATCACTGGGCGGCTAAATTTTTACACGAATAAGTTGTTCGCAGAACGAGGTCAGTCAGTCGGATGATGGTAATTTACCGTCGCTTAGATCTTTTATTTCCAGTGCGGCTATATATTATCATGTAATAAAAATATTTTAATTAGCTAAGCGCCTTTGATGTTATTAATAAAAAAATTCAGCCCTTTTAAAATAGAAGTATAATTTTAATAGCGATTGAGGTGAATTGAAGTTAATACCTTAGCTTTAGTAATAGCTTACTAAAGCTATTAATTAATTAATAGTTAATTAATTAATAGTCCAAGAATATGTTTTATATTTTAAATTGTTTAATCGCTTATTAAATTCTTTTCTTTAATTTTTCCTCATTTTCACTCATTACATGCTTCTAATTTAGGATTAAGACCAAATCTCTAATCGCATTTTTCATACGACCAATAACTAAATTACTGTAAACATATCAGTCTCCTGGACAATGAAAGTAACATCTTACGAGCTAATTAGGATTAAATTATTTTCTCTTTTTACATTCTTGATAATTCAGAGAAGTAATATGCATGTGTAATAAACCGAGATTAGAGCTAACCGGCGTTGTTAAAATTTCCCGTAAGGAATTTCTTTCCGGACGGCTCGCGGCCTCCGTAAACGAACTTCGCGGATATTAAAATTAATGATAATGAGTTGCTCGAATGTTAGCTGAATGGGATCTCCGTTGGCGATTAGTGCGCTTTTCTTTGTGTCATGAAGAAAAAGCCATTTCCACGTCCATATTATAGAGCAAAGTGGCTCGTTTCAGCTCTCATGTCCGACTTTGACAAGCCTATTTTGTTGTGCGTGCCATTTTCTTATTATTCGCTCTGTACTTGTGCTCTAACGTTTGACGTATTCGTGAAAGTCGTAAAATTGACCGAAAAGTAAGATTTGCTTACGGAAGGAACGTTTTCACCTTTTTTCGATAGTCGTTAAACGGCTGTTTTCCCGTATGTTTAGGCTTGGTTTTATGGCTGTTTGTTTATTGTCGAGGGAAAAGGATAGTTTTCGGTCAATTCTGGAAGCTTTTATTTCGTTTATTTGGAAAGCTTGTCGTCATATATATTAATTCATAGTTTTATTTGCATGTATTTATAGTATTCGCAATAATAAACAGTATTAGTTTTGATCTTTCAAGTTTACTCTAATTGTTTAAAAAGTACGAGAGAGAGAGAGCAATAAATAAATCAATGCAATAAATCACATAATGGGTGCGTACGGTGTAAAGCGCGAGTATTAAAATTAAGCATAAGATAATATTAATAATAAAGTTCAAATAAAATGTCGCGGGTTGCGGTAAACAATAAGTATAGTAATGCAAGAAAGGAAATACAAATGTATCAAAGTAAAGTGTGACGCAAATGCAAAATGTAAGAAAGTAGTCGAATAGTATTTTGTTAGTAAATTAATGACAGGAATAATGCTAATTGTATACCGCAAGTGGATTAATAAATATATATATATAGGTATATACAATAACACCGAGCGAACGAGAATGTTAGGCGTAGCACGTTTACACAGCCCGAAAAACAACGGTGCGACGAGGGGGCTACACGAGTCAAAGTGATATTGATGACGACTATATATATATATTGTAAATACCACCGGAACTTAGAGTGATTCCTGGGCG
Organism: Leptothorax acervorum; assembly: GCA_035220615.1. Lineage (NCBI taxonomy): Eukaryota > Metazoa > Arthropoda > Insecta > Hymenoptera > Formicidae > Leptothorax > Leptothorax acervorum. The sequence goes on along the minus strand of JASTWQ010000239.1, from coordinate 252,272 downwards.
GTGGAAAATTCCGATCGCGTAGAACACACAAAATTTCCGGATCAAATGAGATGAGTGTAATACCGCACTACTACACGCACATGGCTATCGCGAGCCCTTCGCGAATAATACAAATCGATTGACTAATGCACATGTCGCGAGACAGAATTATTTGAAGTTAGTTGAATAAGCTCGAGAAAGCATGCAAAGCGTGGTACACGCTTATCCGAAGAATCGGATTGAGGTACTTAGCGTTGTAGCAGGACCGTCGAGGACAATGACGTTACGGGATATGGAACGGGATCCCTCAGGATGCTCTGCTCGTAACCGTCCTTCGAGGAACGGTCGTGTCGTGTCGTGTGCCTCAGGGTGTTAGCGGAGATGAAGCTCGTTCTCGTTGGCGTTCCGCGGAAGAAACACGCGTCCACCTCTTTGTCAGTAACTTAACGGGCAAGAGGAACGCACCGCGTGCGATCGCGAGGCGTGTATATTGCGGACGCCTCGCCGGCACGCATAACTAACAATAAGATCACTCAAAGAATGCCGCGCACCGTACACGATAATGCTAACGAGAAGTTAATGTAGCTATACATATACATATGTGTAACTTATGAGGCAATGTTCCTAATAACGCCGAATAATCTTTACAACGCACGGTTATAAGTTGTCGACGTATGTAAAATATCACGAGTCCAAACTGAAAAATCGGGGAACAACAAAAACCGTATTGTCTCTACCTCGGGTTCCGACCGAATGCGTAGATGAGTTCGAACTCGTTCCGTTCCGAGTTCGAACTCGTCGCTGCAAGTCTCGCGTCGCAAGCGCGGACCGGTAAACAAAGTACGATCGGGCCAAGCTCCCCTCGCCGCGTTCGCGAGGGAGCCCATTTTTAGGTCAAATCGACTACAAATTTCGACCGTCGATCGACCAGTATCATCGACGTCAAATCGACGTCAAATCGACGTCAGATCGACTTGTCGACTTGTCGATGACTAGTCGAAATTTGAGCCCATTTTTAGGTCGAATCGACTACAAATTTTGACCAACGATTGACCAGTATCATCGACGTCAAATCGACGTCAAATCGACTTGTCGACTTGTCGATGACTAGTCGAAATTTGAGCCCATTTTTAGGTCGAATCGACTACAAATTTCAACCGTCGATCGACCAGTATCATCGACGTCGAATCGACGTCGATTCGACCATTCATTTCTAGCTGGGATGTATTTTACATTTGTTTTAACCTAACCTCTTTTTATACAGGTTAAGATTGATTGTTTTATATGTATTACTAAGCGGCTGCAAGACTCTTTTTAATTCTACGTTGTTCTCAAAAGGTAATAATTAAAATTATATTTTTTCGTACTTTTAAATCAGAATGCCAAGGCTACGGAAAGGGGAAATAGCTCAAAGTAAAAGGCAAATTTATCGTTTAGCAAAAGAACAAAGTGCACTTCAGTTACAAGATATTAAAAAAGAATTTGCTAAATTTCAAAAAAATTTAACAATTCATAAAGATGTAGATAGTGATATTGATATAAATATAGATTCTGATAATAACATAAATATGTTGGAAAATGTAATAACAAGGGACACAAATCAATCACAAACTGCAGTTAATGAAATTCATGTCAACAATAAAGTTGATTATGTTGATCAGTGTTCATCTACTTATAAAGATGACGATGCCACAAGTATTGCTAGTTCTATCACTTATCGACACAGTAATAGTGACGCTGATAGTATTTTATATTATGATAGTAAGTGTAGTTCTGATAATAGTGTACATGATGAGCAACATTATGAGGATAATTTATTTGATTATTTAAAAAATCCAGAGTCAGCGCAAAATAAAAAATTCCAAAATGAAATTAAATATTGGGCACAACAATTCAAAATTCCTCATAATGCTATAAATTCATTGTTGTCGATATTAAATAAATACACTAACACACAATTTCCTAAAGATTCCCGTACTTTATTAAAAACGCCAAAATCAACTGATGTTATAAATATGGATAACGGACAATATTGTCATATAGGCTTAACAAATGCTATAAAAAAAGTTATTGAAAACCGCCTTATATTAAAACATAATTTTTCCACTGTAAATCTATTGATTAATGTTGATGGTGCTCCTATATCAAGTAATTCTTCAGAAAAAGGCGTTTGGACAATTTTATGCAAAGATTCAGAGTTAAAGAGTGTACATGTTGTAGGTATTTATCATGGAGTTAAAAAACCTCAGGATCCAAACGTTTTTCTGAAAAATTTTGTTGACGAAGCAGTAGTATTAATAAATAATGGATTTACATACAATAATAAAATTTATAACGTAAGAATTCATGCATTTATATGCGATGCACCTGCCAAATCATTTATTTTAAATACAAAATATCCTAGCGGCTACAGTAGTTGCAGCAAATGTCTTATTGAAGGCAAATATTATGATGCAGTTTGTTTCCCATTAGCAGATCGTAAAAGCTTAGAGATGTATTGCAATACACATTTACGAACTGATGAAAAATTTAAAAATTTGGAGTACAGTAGAGATTATCAACATGGCTCAACCATTTTAAACCTATTGCCTTATGTAAGCTTAGTATCAAACGTACCAGTAGATCCTATGCATTTAGCGTATCTTGGTGTACCGAGGCAAATTATAAGGCATTTGTTGGGAAATAAAGGACGTAAAAAAAAAAGTTATAAATTATCAGAAACGCAAATTGAAAAAATTTCAGACCAATTGGAAAATTTGAAATATGTTTTACCTTTTGATTTTAATAGACGTTCAAGGTCTCTTTCCTATTGGAAACTGTGGAAAGCCACAGAATTTCGTCATTTTGTACTGTATTTCGGCCCCGTAGTTTTAAAAGATATTGTAACACCAGATGTTTATAATAATTTTTTACTGCTTCATGTTAGTATCTCAATTCTTACAAATTCAATTGTAGTGTTGGATTCTAGAAATATTCAGTATGCAGAACATCTGTTAATACTTTCTGTAGAAAGTTTTCAAAAAATTTATGGCAAAGGAAATGTTACATTTAATGTGCATAATTTAATACACCTACCTAAGGATGTTAAGAAGTACGGTCCATTGGAGGCTTTCAGCGCCTTTCCATTCGAAAGTTATATTTGTTCTTTAAAAAAACTATTAAGAAAAAGTGACAGGCCATTGCAGCAAATCGCGAGAAGACTGGTAGAATATGACGAATGTATGACAGATATTAAAAATAATTTTAATGTAAAAGAAAATGAAATCAATGTTCAAAAATGTCACTATAACGGTGTTGTTACAAATACTCGGAAATATCACTGTCAATACAAAATTTTGACAATAAATTCGTGGCGTATTGACATTAGTGATGACAGAAATAACTTCGTCGTACTTACAGATAATACCATTGTTAATGTTTTAAATATTGCAAAATATAAAAATATTTTGTATGTAATTGGAAAAGAGTGTAAACAAGAAAGTGATTTATATTCTCTGCCACATTTTTCTAGTAGTAAACTAGGTATTAATGTTGTAACTGAATTAAATGTTATTAAAGATTGGCCTTGTGATATGATTCGTGCAAAAGTTTTTAAAATTCCGCAAAAAAATGGATTTGTAGCATTTCCTATAATACACACATTTGTATAATTATAATGAAATATTATATGTATAAATGTATAACATTACAACAACGCAAAAATGTATTTTATAATATATTTTATTGCAATATTTGTGTAGTAAATTAATCTCAACATTTCTTATATATAATTCACGACATATCCTATAAAATTAAAAAAGAACTTGTTAATAGAAACCTATTTTTATTATACATATAAAATAAAATTGAATTATGAATTATTATTATTTTATTCAATGTAAAAGAAAATAATATAATATACATAGAAAATATAAAGTTGTTAATTATGTTACATTATATATAATTTTGAAGGAAACAACGGGGGAATAATAATCAACGGCAAAAACTTGAATAATCTCCGATACGCTGATGACACCACCTTAATAGCGAAAAACGAAGAGGAACTGGCCAAAATGCTGGAATTAGTTACCAAAGAAAGCAATAAAGTAGGTCTACATATCAACCTGGAGAAGACCAAATCACACATCATGGTGATTGACAGGGGCAACACGATACAACGGAACAATTTACGCCCAGACATGGAAACGGTCGATGAGTTTATCTACTTGGGATCCTTAATCTCCAACATAGGAGGAAGCGAAGCGGAGATAAGAAGGCGTATAACAATGTCGCGAACAGCCATGGCGAACCTCAGGAGAATATGGGTAGACAAACAAATAAACAATAAACACAAAGATAGCCCTGGTGAGATCCCTGGTGTTCTCTATATTCTCATACGGAGCGGAGGCATGGACCATCAAGGCGGCGGACAGGCACCGCATAGATGCGTTTGAGATGTGGTGCTGGAGACGGATGCTGGGCATCCCTTGGACGGCAAGAAGAACGAACGTGTCAATTCTTAATGAGCTGAACATCACCGACCGACTGTCCACTATTTGCCGCAGACGAATTCTCCAATACTTTGGTCACATCACACGTAGAAACCAGGACAATCTAGAAAAACTGATAGTGCAGGGGAAAGTTGAGGGGAAGAGACCAAGAGGCCGTTCTCCATCGCGCTGGCTGGATCAAATAAAGGATATCACAGGCCAACCATTGCAAAAGAATCTCCGAGAGGCGGAAGACCGCCATTGTTGGAAGACGGTGGTTTGCCACTGTACATGACCATAATGTCACGACTCTTCAGACATGAAGATACGACGAGAAAGAAAGAATATATAATTTTAAGAAGTTGTATGTTTTAATAATATAATTTTATCATATATTCAGATAATACTTGAATAGATAACTTTGTACAAAATTTTCATTTACAAAATAGTTGATTATATTGCATTTGAGAAATGAAGGCCTTCGCTATCATTGAGGATCACGATGGAAAAAGAGTGGTTCCATCTAAATGGCTATCAGATGATTTTAAAACATTACAATGGCCTCCATTTGACGATAGCGATAAAATTCGTAGAGCAGTTATTAATCTGCATAATCCTACAGAAGAATGGGAAGTTTATCCAGTTATAAGATTTATTAAATCAAATGGTAAATATCTTTTTTTTTAAACTTACATATATATAAACAATATAATAATATACAAAAATAAACTTTGTTATAGTAATTATAAAAATTGAACACAATTGATTAAAAATAGTCGACCTTTTAACTGTGAAATAAAAAATTATGAATTACTTTTCTTTTCATGTATCTATATATATCTAACTAAGTAAAACAACTTATTTATAAAACAATTTTTTTTACAGACAATTATATCTGTGCAGTAAGTGAACTAAAAACTTACGTAGATAAGGTCTCTGATATGAGTGATGAGGAAAAATTAAAACGAACAAGATCTCTTCGAAAGAAAAGAAAATTATCTGACGAATTTTATACTGAGGATAATAATCGTTTTAACAAAAGAAATAAAAGCAAATTAAATAATATTCCTTCTGATGATGAAAGCGATGACTCAATGGAATATAATAAACTTTCAATGAATGAAACAGATAGTAGATTTTTATAAACAAGCTTGAATATTAAAATTAATTTAACTTTAATTTAAAACACTGTTTTTAATATTTCTCGAAGAAAAATTAAAAATCTCGTTTCTTTGTGTATGTAGATTTTAACTCCACTTGATACTTACAGAGTCTAACCAACTGTACTTTGTTGGCGTGATCAAGAAATTGGTTGTCTAAAATATAAGAAATGTTTCACGATTAATTTAACCGAATTTTTTGCTGTCTCAACAAATTATATTTCTTTCCGTGTGTAATTAAACATTTATTATATTAAGCTTAGCAATATAACAGGTAATTTATTATTATAGGTATGCAAAAGAAAATGTTGACTATAATGAATGGTTTCTCAAAGAAGCAAGATATCATGATAGCAAAAATGGGTCGGATAGAAAAGAGTGGTACTAAGCATGGACGTAATGTAATTGATGCTGCTGTGATAGAAACAATGACAAAATATTTCCCTATCAATGATGAAAATAAAACCTTTGCTGCAGCTGAAGAAAAATTGAAGATGGAACAAAATTTTTTTAATAACGTGGTAACATTTCAAAACATGCATAAATAATTTTTATTTTATTTACCACATTATATTATTTGTAACATTCTTTATTAAGAATATAAAGTTATTTATTATTTTTCACATCCTTACTCACTCACATACATCATCATTCACCCCCACTCACCCCCCTATCCCTAAATACTAAAATACACTTCACACGTCCTAACATACCTATCCAAATATTTTATTGTTCATGTACATAATGTATTCAGAATTTTAATTATAATTTATTTGTTTTAGTTTTCTTATACTAACATATATGTATATGTTCTATAAAATTTATTAATTTTGTAGGTATTATACATGAAGTACAAAGGTGGCAATACGTCTCACGACTTAATTTACAATATTTTATCCAGCATGATAACAAATTCTGCAGCCTCGAACTACAGCTTTTATGGACAAAAACATAAGAGAATTTTTTCTGATCTTGCCCTATGCAGTTGCGTTTATCGTAAGTTCTATTTAAGTCAGATAAAGCAAGCTTTATAATACCTAAATGAATAATAGCTTAAATCAACCAAGTGATTGAACAGGTCATTATTGTATTTTCTTAAATATAAGGTTTTTAAGTTTATAATGCAATAAAATAATAATATCTTTTAGTTTTTAAAACTTGAGAATTACCCTATTGTAAAAGTAATAAAATATAGTGTTTTTTATCCTTTTTGCAGATTTTGTTTATTAGGTATTCATCACTGGTCGGTTTGTGCTACTAGTATCACTATAAATGTTACAACGTTCGTATTTATAACAATTATTCTTTTTATGTATGTAGATGGTGTAAAACTACAATTTCCTGATGTTGGCGAAGAAGATATCAAACATAGCATTAAAAGATGGCTTGATAGTTCAAAGACGAGATTGCTCCGTGCTCAAACGTAATTATGAATAACACTTTGTATTCTCAGTTAATATTATAACAACTTTTTTTACGTGAAATCGAGTTTAAGGGGAAAATTCTCATATTTTAACTATTTCAACTATTTATTAAAGGTATTTGCAATCTTTGTATTTGTATAAATAATTTGTTATCCTCTATTAAAAATCGTAACATTTTGGGTTGCTATAGTATTGTTCTAGAGGTGTTTACTTTATATACTAGTTATTTTATTTTTTAATATTTATCAAAATTGTCTAATTTTTCAGGCAAGCTCAAAAAAGAAAAATATTTCAACCGATAGTACCACCTGATGAAAATGTGGATGATCCAGATAAAGTTTAAATTCAAGAAAGAATTTATAGGGTAAAGTGCCCAAATGCCATCCCCGCGCATAATTTTGTCTTCTGTGTGATAAGCAGTTTTCGAGTGACGCTAAAGGAAAAAAGTGGGTTAGATGCACTGGATGCTTCAAATGGTGCCATTTTGTGTGCCATCCATACCTCAAACACGAAATTTTTTTTGCGATTTTTGCATAAATCCATAATAACTTGATGATATTGTGCACTTCGTTCTCTGCATTTTATTCTCAATTATTAAGATTATTAATTTTGTTTATAAGTAAAACATTTTCTTAATACATAAAAAAGTTGATTAAAAAGTTTGTTTTAACTATTTTCTCACTAGTACTGATGGGACGAAATTAGGACCACTTTTTCTGATAATCGTAAAATGCATGTTTTCACATTTTTATTTTTTATTTTGTGTGTATAAACTTTTATCTGTGAATTACAGGGCTTTATTGCTAAGGTTTCAAGGTAATTATACGCAATTTTTTTCAGATTTTTGTACTGATTAGTTTTTAGATACGAGCCAAAAAATCTTAGGGGTACGAAATTTTGGCACTACCCTATATTATAATATTTTATTATCGTTTGATAAATAATATATCTATTGTAATACTGTAAAAAATTTATATTGCAAAAAAATGTAAAAACGTAGTTTACAATAAAATATTAATATTGTATCAAAAATAAATATTGTATCATAAAAATGAAATTTTTTAAGTATACATTATTTTGTATCGAAATTACACGCTCATCTTTCTTTATAGCGCACATAATTGAACTGAACAGAATTGAACAAAAAAATATTGAAAAATCGTTAAAAACCATATAAAGAAGTGGTTGATACAACCTATTTTTTGTATCGGCTTAAACCACTCCTATGAACGGTTTTATGCGACTGCTCAATATTTTTTCGTTTAATTTTGTTTTGATTGTGTGCATAGACTTATATAGATAGACCGCCTCTGCAGTAAAAGGCAGCATGGCAGCATTATTACGGTTCAGACATAGCCTCACTGGTAGACCTCTCGCTCTTTCCTACCTATAAACTTTTATCTCCACCAAACGATCAAAAGAAAGAGAGAGGTCTACCAGTGAGACTATGTCTGCACCGTTATGCTGCCATGCTGCCTCTTACGGCAGGGGCTGGTCTATCCATATAAGTCTATAATTGTGTGCACTATAAAAAAATATTTTTTAAAATATATTAAGAAATAATCATAAATCAAGAAACCTTTACAAACATTTTAGAAATATTTCGTGAAATATTTCAAGAAACCTTTAGAAACGTTTTCAAAATATTCTCTGACATATTTTATTAAAAAATACTGAAATACTTGTAAATTACTTGAAATATTTGCGAAAGACTTTGAAAATGTTTCAAGAAATATTTCAAAAGTATGTAATTCCTAGACATATTTTTATTTCAAAAATATTTCGTGACATATTTATAAAATATTTCAAATCTTGCGATAAAATATTTCCTAAATAATTTAAAAATATTTCATGCTGTGTGGGTTGTGTTATCATACTGTTCCGATGTTACCTTGGTGGACTATTTTGCAATAACGGTAACTATTTAAAATAACAGACCACTTTTTGATGACCTTGACCTTGACATTTATTGTCAAGGTCATGACCCTGAACAACAATCAAAAGGCTTTAGCCTTTTAGGATTAGCCTTTTAAGATTAACGAATAGTGAGATTTCAATGTAGTCAAAGCGTACATGTGTAAGGACTAATCATGTTTGACTGCTACTTAGCCGCTCAGTACTAAGCGATTGTAATACTGAATGCACCTATTAACATGACCCTACTGTTTTATTTATCAACAGGAAATATAATTTTTATAAAATTGATATAATATGTGTATGATTTTTTTGCAAATCTCTTGTTGCTATGCAGCGGCCAAGAAAGTTAGAGACAGTGAAACATGTTTCAAACATATTTCAATAGAACGTCAGGTAGCCTGCGTTGACATCAAAGGGATCTTAACAAAAAAACCTTTTCAATACCCAAGAAATTCCTCAGAAAACCTTGGAACCTTGAATCCCGAAACATTTTCCAGCACAGCAGGTGGTCTGCTGACTCACAAAATATATACCTGCTTTTTAGGTTTAGGATTTTCCAACCGTTGCTCTTACATTAAATATCGTGTAAATGTCCGTCTCAGAGTATCTCTGTACAAAAATGTGGTTGTAATTTATTATTACAATATTATTACAAATACAATATATTATTATTACAAATAAAATGTTAGTAATTAAGTTTACAGTGTGTCGTGTGAATACTTTTTAATCTATTTTTTAGCGAATATGTAGGTATTTATAAAACGTTATTTTATTTTGCACTACTTTCGGAAATATGGGCCGTTATTGTAGATTGTTAACAAAATTGTTTAATAAAAAAATACATTTATATTTTCTATTTGTATTAAAAAATAAAAGCTTGCAGCTGTGCCTATATTTTCTATTTTTTAGAATACAATATATTAATATTGTTTGGGCTACAAAAAATTTTCGTAAATACATATACATACCTATCTCGATACCTATGTATACTTAAGCTCACGAAAATTATAAAAGAGAACGTGAAAATTGTTTCTTCTTTTTCTTACATTCTTATGTTCTATCTTGATACTTGAAATTTAATCACTCCACATTAAGGAACTATGATTTTTTAAATTATTTAAATTATAGTATTCAATTATTTTCTATTTTTCTATGGAAAACTTATTTTGACATTTGTGTAATTTCTGACAATTAATCAAGTATAACTTGAATTAGAACATTCTCTGCGGGCTTTCTTTGAAAAAATCTGAAAAGGAGGTGTCTCGTTTGAAAGAACTTTATTGCCTATCTGTAAAACAATCGCCAACCACAGCCTTATTTTATAAACTGCTCACTGTGATTATTTCGCATGTAATAGAAAGTGACAAAAGTAAAATTAATTTTTGCTTTATATGCACATATTTGCGCACTGCTGTGATTTTACCACGTAATTTTTGTTCAATATATGTATACTAACGATTCGCTGCTTTAAATGACTTTCTTCGTTCATACATGTAGAAGTGATGTAGTATTTTCATTTACATATTAGTTATTTATGCCTTTCAATACTCAAAATAACTGCATGGCTATATTCTTCAAACTTCTTTGGTTAATAACTTTTTAACGAACAACGGTTGACGGCTAAAGCCTTTTGATTGTTGTTCAGGGTCATGACCTTGACAATAAATGTCAAGGTCAAGGTCATCAAAAAGTGGTCTGTTATTTTAAATAGTTACCGTTATTGCAAAATAGTCCACCAAGGTAACATCGGAACAGTATGATAACACAACCCACACAGCATGAAATATTTTTAAATTATTTAGGAAATATTTTATCGCAAAATTTGAAATATTTTATAAATATGTCATGAAAAACATGAAAAATGTGTGTGTCCCTAAAACTACACACAATTTCCTTAAGTTTCAGTTACATAACGTTTCACATAGAAAGGGAACTTGATATTTTTGAGCAGTTATATATAAACTCGGTTTACACTTTACACTCTTTACAGTATTCGAAAGAATAAATAAATATAATAAATTAACATTTTTTTTTACATGATTTGTTAAAATTATATAAAAGTATAAATTTTATATGATTAATTATTTATATTTATGTGGTTAATTATAAGGAATTAATTATAAATAATTAGCAATTAGTATTTATTAATAAATAATTAAACTATTATAATTCCTTTTTTTTATTTTGCGATAATTATATAATACACACAAAATTATATTATATAATTATAATAGAATAAGAAAGAGGATAAAGATCTATGGCCGGTATTCATAGTCGGATCTTATATTCAAGATCGTCTTAAGTCTGGTCAAAGACAGTCTTAAGACTCCATCCAGCCAATGAAATGACCGTATTAGCATCTTAAGACATTACTTAAAACGGTCTTAAAATAAGATTCGACTATAAATACCGGCCAATGATTTATTAAATATATTTTTATTTATTTCGGGACATAAGAATTTGGCAGAATGTAATAATAAATTAATTTAAAGAAATACGTAACGTAAATACGTAACGTTGTTTCTATTTTTAGGCCAATTAAGGTAATATTATAAACATTTATTATTTCATAATTTTTAGATTACAGAACATTGCGTGGCAAGACGAAGCCCTGCGACAAGTTACGTCTCCACCGCCGTTATCGGAGCGTATAATCGAGCCAAAAGCAGATTTCCGGAATTGATTTCAGGTTTGTTCGTGTATTGTTGGTGCAATATTCTAGTTGAGTACACGCAATTTATTTTATAAACTCTTAAAGTTCCTACTTTTTACTAATTACGTGGTAAGCCAACAAATTAAATTAATGTTTTGTGTATTTTACAATAAATATTTGAGATAGTAAAAATATCATATACATTTGGAAAGGATTAATTTTATTTTACAGATAAAGCCAGCAGAATATATTTAAGAAAATATCCGACATCGGATGAAGACAGCGATTATCCATCGGCCGTTTACGTATTAGACAAAGCTTTAGAAATAGCAAAGCTTTAGAATCAGTAGGTATCTAGCCACGCAGCTTCCCATGCCATCAACGATTAATGATTTCTAGCGGATGATTGCCGAGTTTAAAATTGAACTTATTCTCAAGTTGCAGCCGCCTGATTTTCAGGATTTTGTATGTGTATCTTCTATATATTAATTTAAAACTGAGGAATAAGTTTGCAAACACACAATAAATTATACTGCATATACAATAAATAATTTATTATTTATTTTTAATTCTTAAATGTGCATGTCTTTAACTTTGGCATGGACGACAGATGCCCATAGACGAATATCCTCCATAAACTTGAACTAATTCTTATCATGTTTAAAATAGTATAAACTAGACTGGGAGGATCGTAATAAGGTGAGCGAGAGTCAGGGATTTAGTTATCTCGGACAATTGATAAAAGCTCCCCTGACAGGCTGATATGTAAATATAATTGACACACATACGTATATTCAGATATATAAATACATAAATCCTGAAATACCATTAAATATATTGAAATACACATTAAAGAAAGACAGCAATATAATAAACATAGGATAGGTGAAATACAGATTATAGTGCAACTTTTAGAATTAAGAGTAAGATAATAACAATATTAAATGACGACACATGACATGTCGCAGGTAGCAGGTCACAGAGCGTCAGTACAATACGACACGAAGGATATCACGCAAAAGGAAAAGTCTGACGCTCTACCGACTTAGTACTTTGCTGTGAAACACGTAGTGAATATAATGGCAATACGAAAAGGAAATGTTTACTATGAAATATAATCAAATCTAGAATAGAAGCAAGGCGAGTATTATGAAAGCTATGAAATTACGAATAAACATATAAAGTAAATAACGCAGGTATTATGCAAACGGTGCAATCTAAATGGATCTCTAAGAGAAATAACGCAAGTATTTTGAGAACGATGCAATCCGAATAGTATTCTCAACAAACGCAAGTAATATGACACATGTAAAATAATATCAGAAATATAACTTGTTACTCAACGCAATCATAATAATATAAAAGCTGTCACTCGAGTAATTGTCGCGGGATATGCTTAGCGCTATGAAAAAATGCGAGAAAAGTATCTTTCGTTGATTGGCGTGTGTTAAACAGAAAGAATGATGCAACGTAGATCCCACAATTGTTAACGCACATGTACTTAATGTCATCGACGTGGCGGTATCTCAATACTAAACGGAACGCGAATTATATTAACCAAGATGACTCCTCGCATTAAATCATATCACGATAGATCGTATAAGATTAGGCGCGTCGCGTGTACCCCGGTCGATCACGGACGCGACGAGGGGAGAACGGAATATTGTACCGCAATGTTTTACAGCACCTGTCCGCTGAACCGGACTTACACTCTCGCGATAGGCGATTACGCACTTCGAACACTACGAAAACACGTGCTCTTTCTAATCACGCGAATGTTGAATGTAACGCGAGATCCTGCGTTTGACGCAGTTTCGGTCATTTCCAATAACACGAATTGAAAGAAAACTGTGTCTTTTACAAGACAGAATTATCCGAATGAATTTCGGATTAGCTCTCAAGAAGCGCGTTATAGCGTGGTACACGCTTATCCGGAAAGCCGGATGGAAAGTAATACAGAGTACTTAGCGTTACTGCCGGTATCCAGGTCGCCAGAGCCGAAGACGGGGCGGAACATGGAACAGGATTCCGTGATATCGTTACATCTGCGCGGTTCCGTCGAGCATCTGCTTCGCATCGAGGGCCTAGGTGGTCAGCGGGGATGACACTTCGCTCGTTTAATATCTCACTAACGAGACCGGCACGCACCTTTCGCTAGCAGTAGCGAATCGCGGAATTTGCTTCACGTGCTCGCGGTCGCGAGGCACGTGCCACGCAGGCACCTCGCCGATGATCGCACGATGAACTCGCTCGCTTTGACTTTCGTATGCGATTGCTTTATTAGGAAGAAATTCACAATTCGCGAAACAAGACTCTTTACCGAATACACTTTACTACTATCAGACTACAGTCACGAGGATCCGGACTATCTCAAACTACAAATTCGCACGACAGAACAAAGAATTCGGGAGACCGACAAAACGTGGTTTCTCTACGGAAGACTGTGACCGAATGCACGAATGCGTAGACGAACGCGACGCTGCGAGTCTCGCGTCGTTGCTACCCCAGACTCCGGAGAGATGCCAATGGTGCTGTTTTGCCCGCTGCCTGCGCGCCTGGTGGGGACACGCACACAGCGTCGGAGCCGTGTACGTGTGCGCTGGGCGCTCGGCGGCGGCTCGGCCAGCTTCGGGCGGGTAGAAGAGCGCAGACATACACTCGGATGTCTCGTTCTTCCCCGAAAGCCGATTCGCATGCGAGTTGCTAATATTTCCTCTTATCCGTCTCGCCTCTCTTACGCGCTGCGTTCCGTTCAACTTCAAAAATTAATATCTCTTGTTATATTTGTCGTAGAGAAATCTTTAAAAAATCATTTTAAAGCTAAGGAAACAATCTTTTTGAGAAAAATAGTTTAAGTTACAAGAAAATGCAAATTCCAATTGTTATAAGCAATTGAAATGTCTAATTAATTTTTTCACTAAAAAGTACAATTTTTAAAATTTTTAAAATAATGTTATCTTATTCTCTACTTCATTCTGAAAGTACACATATTTTTTATTATATGAAGAAACGATGGATTATATTTTTTATATAATTTTAATGACTGAGATGCCGTGTCGTGCTCGCGTCAATTGCTCATAACAATTGGAATTTGTAATTTCTTGTAACGTATAGTATTTTCTTCAAAAAGATTGTCTCCTTAGCTTTAAATTGCTTTTATAAGGATCTCTCTACGACAAATATAACCAGAGATATTAATTTGTCAAGTTGACGACTTCTTTATATTTCACTAAAATTTTATTGCTTTAATACTTTAATTGCTTACAACTTTTGCAAAAATGTATATATATTTCGGGCGAATAAAAAATACGTATCTGCTTATTTTATGTATATTTTATGTAAATAAAGTTTCACAATTAATTTAAAAAACACGAGGTCATTTTTCGTCCGATTTGACGTGGAATATTGCCCATATGTATAATAATAATTATATATATATATAAAGATGTATTTTTTTAAGGGTATAGCAAGATAAGGGAGGGTGTAGCGGCCCCCAAACAAAATTAATTTGGATTAGGGGCAATTTGAATATTAGTTGATAACATCCCTGGTAGAAATTTAATGCAGTTTTCGATTGGTTACTGGGAAGTTTAATGATCTTTTTCTAGTAACTGAACAGCAATCTATTTGGAATCCCAATCAAAATATATGTAACGCTTTTCAGTCAATTACTGCACAGAAAAAAATGTAAAACATCTGAACTCAATTACTTAGCAGTAAAAGAACAATAATATAACCATATATCTGTGTCTTGATATGTGTGTGTGTGTGTGTGTTTCATAATTTATTATTGTGTTAATGAAGTATTCTCTATATGACACTATCCATTTTCGTATCTCCTTTATTATTTTAAAGTTTTTATTAAACTCTGCATATCTATATAAAAGCTATTTATAATTTTTTTATTTGTATCATCAAAATAATCTGAATACTTCTAAAATTAATATTAATAGTAACATAAGTAAAATAAATAAAGTAAATATAGTAATAAAAGTCTTTGTTACTCACATACCTTTCATTTATGTGTGTATCTTACTAATTTACTTCTAATCTTTGACAATTGTTATTTATAACCTCATCTCCTAATTAATTTTGCTCAGTTGCTATGCAGTATTTTTGGATATCAAGAGAAATCAGTAATACTAGATAATAATACTACAGTTCGGGTATAGTAATTGAGTTCTAAGTAATTGAGTTCAGATGTTTTACATTTTTTTCTGTGCAGTAATTGACTGAAAAGCGTTACATATATTTTAATTGGGATTCCAAATAGATTGCTGTTCAGTTACTAGAAAAAGATCATTAAACTTCCCAGTAACCAATCGAAAACTGCATTAAATTTCTACCAGGGATGTTATCAACTAATATTCAAATTGCCCCTAATCCAAATTAATTTTGTTTGGGGGCCGCTACACCCTCCCTTATCTTGCTATACCCTTAAAAAAATACATCTTTATATATATATATAATTATTATTATACATATGGGCAATATTCCACGTCAAATCGGACGAAAAATGACCTCGTGTTTTTAAATTAATTGTGAAACTTTATTTACATAAAATATACATAAAATAAGCAGATACGTATTTTTTATTCGCCCGAAATATATATACATTTTTGCAAAAGTTGTAAGCAATTAAAGTATTAAAGCAATAAAATTTTAGTGAAATATAAAGAAGTCGTCAACTTGACAAATTAATATCTCTGGTTATATTTGTCGTAGAGAGATCCTTATAAAAGCAATTTAAAGCTAAGGAGACAATCTTTTTGAAGAAAATACTATACGTTACAAGAAATTACAAATTCCAATTGTTATGAGCAATTGACGCGAGCACGACACGGCATCTCAGTCATTAAAATTATATAAAAAATATAATCCATCGTTTCTTCATATAATAAAAAATATGTGTACTTTCAGAATGAAGTAGAGAATAAGATAACATTATTTTAAAAATTTTAAAAATTGTACTTTTTAGTGAAAAAATTAATTAGACATTTCAATTGCTTATAACAATTGGAATTTGCATTTTCTTGTAACTTAAACTATTTTTCTCAAAAAGATTGTTTTCTTAGCTTTAAAATGATTTTTTAAAGATTTCTCTACGACAAATATAGCAAGAGATATTAATTTGTGAAGTTGAACGGAACGCAGCGCGTAAGAGAAACGAGACGGATAAGAGAAAATATTAGCAACTCGCATGCGAATCGGCTTTCGGGAAAGAACGAGACATCCGAGTGTATGTCTGCGCTCTTCTACCCGCCCGAAGCTGGCCGAGCCACGCCGAGCCGCCGCCGCCCAGCGCACACGTACACGGCTCCGACGCTGTGTGCGTGTCCCCACCAGGCGCGCAAGCAGCGGGCAAAACAGCACCATTGGCAGACAGCTACCCCAGCGCGGACCGGTGGAAACATAACACGATCGGTCGAGCTCCCCTTGCCGCGCCCGCCTCGCTCGCCGCGTCGCTGTCTCCAGCCGAGGAATATTCCTTTGATGCGCTATTTTTTGAACATATCATATTGATTTGAGCAATCATCCTCCTTAAAAATTTCTTTTGAAAATTTATAAACAAAGATATCTATGGTAATCAAATGTTGATATTAAAAGACCGTCGATTGTTTTCTTCGAATCATTTAGGGTGCGAACCCATGCAGCGGAACAGCGTACGCAGAAAATCGCGGAACAAGAGCCTTGACCAATCACAAGCGTTCCGTGATTTCCAGCGTTTTTCCGCTGTTTTCAGCAGAAAGCTTTAAATTTTTTGTGGAACATTACTGCATTGCATATAATTATATATAGATATTTTAAATATTATGTCAAAAATTAACACCTACTAATTCTATTTATTACCTGGCAGTTATTATTATTATTTTACAATTTATTCCAGGCTGTTTGGAGGTTAGCGATGACACATCCGCAATAATTCTTTACGCGAAATTATAGTCCTACATCCCCATGGAGCGGAATGAGCAAAGCGTAACGACTAGTATGTCTCTGCAATAATTACTTTTTAATTAGTCTATTTACACAAATAATAATTATTATTATGTTTATAATTATTATATTTAATGGGTTTTCTGTTCGAAATATTTAATTTAATGTTTAAAATATTCAAATAAAATTTAAACAAATTTCAAATGAAGACTTGTAATTGGTTGCGCGCAATCCGCGTTGCTTTCGTTACGCTTCATGGGTACATAGGGATTGTGAATTCGCGCAACAAAAATAGCGGAACGCTTGTGATTGGTCAAGGCTCTCGTTCCGCGATTTTCTGCGTACGCTGTTCCGCTGCATGGGTTCGCACCCTTAGTCGTACATGCAGTTTTGTGAGTCATTGTATCATCTTTTAGTCTTGTCATACGTAACACAATTATATCACTATCAATTATAAGAAAAAATTATATTGACATATGTAAACGCGCAAATAAAGCTATCTCACATGTTAGTATAATTTTTATTGATTATTATTTTACTCGCTCATTATAATCATTTAATCGTATAATGTAAAGTAGATATTTATAGCATAATCTGATTTATTCTAATTTAATATAAAAATAATGTATATATATAGTCATCCTGTAGATTCGTTATTTTCTGATGCGTCAAGCGTTTTCGGTAGATACGAAATCTGTTATAGCGGATTTACTAGAAAGAAATTGTGTTCCTTTGTACCAGTTATTGCCTGTTGCCCGGCTGACTGAATAGTGTAATAAGAACACAATACAAAATATTTCGATAAAAATTTAATTTTCTTATTATTTTATCATTTAACTTGTCGTGACTGAAGTGCAAGATGTCTTCAAATAAAGGAGAGCGATTTGTTCACGCGGATTTTATTTAAATGTGTGGTGCATTGCACGATAGATAAGACTGTATCATTAGATTTAACTCGGCACAAATTTTGTTAAAGTGAACGAAATGACATTAACGTAGTTAATTAGATATATAATTATTATTTTGTTTTGTTGTTTCATCTACTTCCATTCTAATAATTGTTAATCTTACGAAGAGCATATTTTTGTTAACAATGAAAAAAGCGTCGATGGGTGCGCTAATTTTCTTCGCGATCTATATCTTCGCGAGTCAGATGTTGCATATTTTCGGAAAAGTAACCGTATTGCGTGGACCGTTATCTTCTGGTAACCCACCGAAGTAAAATTGATATTCCTCTCAGAGGATGATGGCGGCGCTCTTGTGTGGAATTATAATTTAAACTGGCAATATTATGCTCCAGAAAAAAACAATTTTGGTAAGTCTTGGTTATCAAGATTAAAATGAGTATTTTTACAGCTTGTGGAGCAAAATGTAGTTAAGATACTATTTTCTTCATTTCTATCGTGTCGGAATCCGCCAGCTTCCCGAAAGATGGAAGAAAGTCATTGCAAATAACGGCAATTATTTCAATGATTAAATTGTAATTTATATATTCTTTAAATAAAGCCCAAATATAAAGCAAAAAAGACTAAAAATCATGCATACTTCTAATATATAATTCCTTATATATTAATATTTATCTTTATAGGAATCTAGATTGTAATTCAAAAACGCAAATTTTATAAAAAGTTTTTAGTGTCTAGTCATTATGTACGTCGTAATATCGTTACTAATGTCGTGCATTTCAATATTCACTGTCAATACTAAAAATAGTTCATGTTACGTATTGTATACACTGGGCTCAATTAACATATAGATACATATGTTTAATATATAAAAATGCCTGCTATATAGGTATGTATATTGTATATGTATAGAGACTAACTCTTAGAGTTTGAATATTAATTATTATTTAATTTAGTTTTAAAGTCAAATATTTTATATTAACACTAAAAAATAGTATCGAAATCTTGAGATACAGACGTTTGAAATTTTGGGGAATCCGTACATAAGAAGCAATGCGCAAGTTTCTAATTTACACACATTTTTTATTATATTGGCAATTTTTTCTAATTCTATTGTATTCTTAGGTCTTTTCTACCCCTATTTCATATATATTTCTTTAAAATTTGATTAATAAGTTCTCGTGTTACACACATTTAAATTTCGGAGAATTCGTACGTACATAAAACTTAATTATAAAGCTGGGTCTAATCTCAACCAAATCTTAAAGAATTATATATGAAATAGGGGTAGAAAAGACTGAAGAATATAATAGAATTAGAAAAGTTGCTAATAATTAATATTAAATTGTCAAAAAACATCAATTTGTGAAAAGTCTCAATTATTGAGACTTGAGATGTAGCCCTTAAAGGCTAAAATTTTAAAATATTGGCAATTTTTGTAATTCTATTATATTCTTCAGTCTTTTCTACTCCTATTTCATATATAATTCGTCAAGATTTGGTTGATCAGTTCTGAAGTTATAGAAATTTCGGTAAATTTGGCACGTACATACACACATACACACATACGGACATTTTTTAAAATTGCGATTTTTCGATGTTTTAGAACATTCTGAACACATTGGCAGCGGCAACTAAAAAAATTTTTTTTTACGAAAACAAAGCTTCTATGAGGAAGCAAAAACCAGAGAAGATTGATTACATCTTTTAGATATAAGTATTCTTTATTATTTTTTTATCAAAAAATTTATATTTTTGCATTTCTAAAGAATGTATTATTTTGAAAGAAGAACAATTTATCAAATAAAGTTTACAATTTTTTCACAAAAAAATCCGAGAAATGTATATTCTCTTAACATTTCCAGGTAGGCGTGTCCTCTGAAGAATACCCTATACAAGGTGTTTGCGGATTAATTGTATGCCATAAAAGAAATCGCATATTCTACATAAGAAACTTATTGTCAGTCGACAAGTTCCTTTACAGTTTTGGGATATCTTTAATATTAAGCAAGATATTGCAAGTTGAAGTTTGAATAATTTCTCAAATCAAGCACCTATAAATGAGGTGCATGTCTGCATATTCCACTAGTGTCCCTTTACTTCTAAGGACACTATATTCCACAAATGAGGGAGGCATTGCCTCGAAATCTCAAGACTGAATACTTGTGTAGGTACAGCTTCGAAGCCAAAAAAACGCTGCTTAAAATGTGTTAATTATAAACTCTGATATATAGAATAAATTTTGTTATATTTATATTATTTTGCTTATTGAATCAAACTCTAGTACAAGTAGGCATGGGGCAAGTAATCTGCGGTCCCGCCTGGACCGAACTACGGAACGCACGGCGCGTAAACCAGAGCACTCTTGCTTTGAGAAATTATTTTAAAAAAAAATAAAAATAAGAAAACTTCAACTTGCAATACTTTGATTAATATTACAGATATCCAAAAACCGTAAAGAACTTTTCGACTGTGTTTTTTATGTAAAATTTGTGACTTCTTTATGACACAAATCAATTAAACACCCTATATATAAAATCCCTAAAAAAGAACGGCACAAAAACTGTGGATAAGATAATTGATCAATGTAAGATTTATCTTATCTTGCTTGATAACAAAACAAACAATTATGCATAGGCGGAAAATAAATTATATTTTATAATATTCTTAAGTAAAATTGCACTTTTATTTAATTACATTTTATTGTAAAATGTATTTTAATATTTTACGATAAGATATAATTTCAATATAAGCCGTTAAGGGGATCCTAAACCGAAGGCCGAACTCCGACGATGTCGCTGTTTTACCGACAAAATTCTATATCTGTCCTTGTATAGACAATGATAATAGACAAGGATAGACAAGGTTATTGGTTATATTGCATTCATTACAATTAATCTTTTTTTGTAGGCTTTTATTCTTACTTCTAATTGCACGATATTGTTCTTACATGTTGTCCCTAGGTCATGCTGGTCTAATTTTGTGGATATTTATTGTGGAATTTTTGTACAAAGCAAATATTATCGTCATGTATACCAAAAATTAACAAAAATATTAATTTTTTTTTGTTTTCGATATAAATTCGACCAGCATGACCTAGATTTTGATGCGTACTTTAAGGGGTTAGGCCACTGTAGCGCGCATAAAATCACGTGCATTTTTAACATTTTTTTTTGTAGGAAAAAATAATTTATTAATAAACGCAATTACAGTGCTGTTAAATGTCATTAAAAAAGTATCTAAAAAAATTTTTTTCGAATTCTTTTGGTCATATAATGGTCGACTACAGGCAATTAATCGCTTGGCGTCTTTTAAATTGGCGTGACAAATAACTTCGACAATTTTCATCCGATTGACTTCAAATTTTGATATGATTTGTCTAATTACATTTCGCAGAGAAGTACGTAAGATATTTTCGATTAATTAAAAACTTTTAATTTTATGAGCAGTTTTATACGAAATTTTTCACTACAAATTTTACTTTTTACTTCAAATGTCTACCATTTTCGAAAAAATCAATATTTCGAAAATATCCTACGTACTTCTCTGCGAAATGTAATTAGACAAATCATATCAAAATTTGAAGTCAATCGGATGAAAATTGTCGAAGTTATTTGTCACGCCAATTTGAAAGACGCCAAGCGATCAATTGCCTGTAGTCGACCATTATATGACCAAAAAAATTCGAAAAAAATTTTTTTAGATACTTTTTTAATGACATTTAACAGCACTGTAATTGCGTTTATTAATAAATTATTTTTTCCTACAAAAAAAAATGTTAAAAATTTATGCGCGCTACAGTGGCCTAACCCCTTAATTCTAGACAAGAATTTTGCATTTCTATAAAGCCAATTAAAAGATATCCTCTAACAAAAAAAGCCGGTATTACAGACGGCTTTAGGATCCCCTTAAGGGGATCCTGCAGCCGAATGTTTTACCGAAAAAATTATCATTTTCTATCATTTTCTATGATACCGACCTATATCTGTCCTTGTATAGACAATGATCTAAACAAGGATAGTACCTACAATAACCTACATTGCATTCATAAAATGCAATTAGAGAAAATCTTTTTTTCTAGGCTTTGAATCTTATTGTTAGTTCTACTTGCACGATATTATTCTTACATGTTTTCCCTAGCGCGCCTCTATCTCATTTTGTATATATAAACTGCAGTATTTTTATATTAAGCAAATATTGTCATCAGGTGACAACTCTAG
Organism: Leptothorax acervorum; assembly: GCA_035220615.1. NCBI lineage: Eukaryota > Metazoa > Arthropoda > Insecta > Hymenoptera > Formicidae > Leptothorax > Leptothorax acervorum. The sequence goes on along the minus strand of JASTWQ010000239.1, from coordinate 229,611 downwards.
GTTTCAAAAATAAATGAGTAAACTAAGCTTAAAAGTTAACCGACGTTTGTGAAACTGGGTCTAAAACTATTAATTAAATATAGATATATTGCATCGTTATATAAATTTTTAAACAATCTTAGAAGGCAGACGCCGATGGAACGTTTTCTTCTTTTCTTTCTTTTTCTGTCTTCTACTTTCTTTCTTTCTTTCTTTCCTACCTTATTCTTCTATTTTACGCTGTCTTTCCTTCTCGCTTTTTTGCTCTCGTTCCTTCTCATTTTCTCTCTCAATATCCTACTCTTCTCGGTCTCTCTTCGGTCTCCTAATTATTCATTAGGATAATAAATTTTAATTATAATTATCTGTCATTTGAGATACGCTTACATCTTACGCCTTTACGGAATTTAATCTGTAAAGGCCATAATTTTCGTACAAAGCTTCTTTAAAATTTGGTTGAATAGTTTTTGAGTTAAAGGTATTTAAAATTTCGGGGAATCCGTACATACATAAAAGCCTTATAAAGCTGAGTCTAATCAACCAAATCTTAAAGAATTATATATGAAATAAAGGTAGAAAAGACTGAAGAATATAATAAAATTAGAAATAGCCCGATATCTCAAAATTTGTGGAAATTAGAGCAACATTTAAAATTTCGAAGAAGCCTTATAAAACTGAATCTAATCAACCAAATCTTAAAGTATTATATATGAAATTGGGGTAGAAAAGACTGAAGAATATAATAAAATTAGAAATTGCCCAATATTTCAAAATTTGCAAAAGTTAGAGCAACCACGGGCATTTCTAAAAAAATTCAAAATTTTATAAAGAAAGAAGCCCTTCACCGATTATCGCTAAATTCAATACCAACCTTCCTTAAATGATACTCTATCGATTAAAAAAAAATTCATCCCAATATTTGCGGAAGTTAGAGCAACCACGGACATTTCTAAAAAAATTCAAAATTTTTTTAAAAAAGAACCCCTTTACCGATCATCGCCAAATGCAATATCAACCTTCCTTGAATGATACTCTATCAATTAAAAAAAAAACAGCCCAATATCTCAATATTTGCGGAAGTTAGAGCAACCACGGACATCAAATCCGCACATACACACACACATACATACACACACACACATACGGACATTTTTTTAATGCAATTTTTCGATATTTTAGAACATTCTGAACACATTGGCAGCGGCAACAAAAAAAATTTTTTTCACAAAAACAAAGCTTCCTCTATGAGGAAGCAAAAAGGTCCATCCTCTTAGATAACGAATTATTATGTTTCTGTCGCTAATCGGCATTCTCGAAATACAGCTGTTGTTTAGATAAACATGAGATAATAACACTCACAAATATCATTACGTAAGTATGTTATCAGATTTGAGTAGTCAGTTCGCAGTAGTCTGCACAATGAGCAACTGATTGTGAGAATCATGTTGCTGAAGCTACTGGTCGTTCTGCTCGGCTTCGGCTTTGCCGTTTATGCGAGTACAGATGAGACCGCTCCGAGGGTCAAAACACCTTTGGGAGGACTAAAGGGCTATTACAAGATCTCACAAAATGGTAGGAAGTACCAGGCGTTCGAAGGAATCCCTTACGCGTTGCCGCCTGTTGGAAAATTACGATTTAAGGTACATATATAGTTTTACTATTAGAGAGAATTAAATATCGATGTAAATATCTTTAAAGAGCTATATTTCGTGAAACGACAGTTCTTATATGCAATAAAATGGAAGAAAATTTTCACAATAAATGCTATAACAATTTTTTCTTAGATCAAAAATATTCCGTTAATTATACTTATTCCGTTACTTCAAAATCAGATTTTCATAAAACTTTTCTAGCGTGCAAATATTCGCATAAAATTTGGCTAAGGATTTTTCTCATATTTCCTATGTAGCCTCCTCGACCGATACCGGCATGGACTGGCGATCTACCGGCTACGAAATTCGGTTCTATGTGCATTCAATACGAGCAAATTCCAGAAATGCCTCCGGAGAAGGTTGTGGGTGCCGAAGATTGTTTGTACTTAAATATTTACGTGCCAGTACGCGAAAAAGGGAAAAATACAACCTCACTGCCGGTATTATTTTGGATTCATCCCGGCTCGTTCCAATTTGGTAGCGGCATGTTATATGGCGCCGAATATCTAATGGACCACGACGTTATATTTGTAACATTTAACTATCGATTAGGACCAATGGGTATATAATATTTACCCTATATAAGAAGACACAGGGTGTCCCATTTTATAAAACGCACCTCGATAATTCTTCAACGAAGCATTTTCAGCAAGTGTTTCAGACAAAAGTTGGACGGTTTCAAGGAGGATATAAGATGGTGACAATAATTTGACCCTGGATGGTCGTTTGAAGCTCACATGAACGTCACCTTTAATTTCTTACATGGAACCCCCTATATTGTAGTATATCGTATAAAATAAGAAAAATTTTGGCGCTAACCAGAGGTCGATACGTTGACCCTTTCGGGAATTATTTAAGGTCAAAAATTAACTTTTTCCAAATTTGACCTTAAATAACTGCCGAACGGATCAACGTATCGACTTTTGGTTTGGGCAAAAATTTTTCTTATTTTATGCTCTTTCAAACGGTATACTGCAATATGGGAGTTTTACTTAAAATTTTCTAGTCCCAGGAAAACTACAACTCAAAAATTTGGAATGGAATCCTCCATATTTTAGTATACAGTTTGAAAGGGCATAAAATAAGAAAAATTTTGGCGCAAACCAGAGGTCGATACGTTGATCCGTCCGGGGGTTATTTAAGGTCAAAGTTGGAAAAAGTCAATTTTTGACCCTAAATAACTTCCGAACGGGTCAACGTATCGACCTATGGTTAGCGCCAAAATTTTCTTATTTTATGCCCTTTTAAACGATATACTACAATATAGAAGGTTCCATGAGAAATTAAAGGTGACGTTCATGTGAGCTTCAAACGACCATTCAAGGTCAAATCATTGTCACCATCTTATGTCCCCCTTGAAACCCTCCAACTTTTGTCTGAAACATTTTTGCTGAAAATGCTTTGTTAAAGAATTATCAAGGTGAGTTTTTTAAAATGGGACACCCTGTATAAAAAAACTAACATATTGAAAATAGTAATTTCAATGTTAAAATTCATCTAGTCAAATATGTATTAATGCAGGGATGAGACTTGATCTAGTCAGTTTTAGATTAAATGTACAAGTTTTTTTGATCATCTCATGTTTTCAACTTTTTAAAACAATTTTCTTTTAAACATCAGGTTTTCTTAGCACGGAAGATGAAGTAGTTCCTGGCAACATGGGTTTGAAGGATCAAAGTATGGCACTTCGATGGGTGTCGGAGAACATCGAATGGTTCGGTGGCGACCCGAAGAAAGTGACCTTGGTCGGTACGAGTGCCGGCGGTGCAAGCGTGCATTATCACTATCTATCGCAACTGAGCGCGAATCTCTTCCGAGGTATATTTCCGAGAGGATACAAAAATCAATGCGATGATTAAACCGTTTCTTCTTTACGTAAAACAGCTACGTAACAATATTATAAAATATAGGTGGTATATCGTCCAGCGCTACAGCGTTTGATTGTTGGACGCAAACTGAGAACGTTTTAGAAAAGGCCAAGAAATTGGGCGCTTTAATGGGATGCCCTACAACCAGCTCCAGAGATATGATGCGTTGCTTGAGATATCGTCCAGCTCGTGCGATCGTCCAGGCTACAAGTGAATTTATGGTGAAACTCGTTTCTTTCTTTATTGTTTTAAAACAAGAACAACACGAACGCGATCTTCGGATGTAAAAAGAATTTAAGAGATCTGATGGATTTTATGATTTTAGCCGTTCCTCTACAATCCCTTCACTCCTTTCGGTCCGGTAGTTGAGAAGTTTGGTGATGAAGCACCTTTCATCGACAGAACGCCCGTTGAAATCATCAATAGCGGAGATGTCCAAGATGTACCCTGGGTTACGGGAACAGTGAGCGAAGAAGGCCTCTATCCCGTAGCTGGTAAATAAAATAATGCGCAGAATAATAAGAAAATTGTAGTTCTCCCCTTAATAATTATATGCAGGTGTAGTTATAAATACTAACTTATCGCAGAGTTTATCGCCAAGGATGAAAGTTTGAAAGAGTTGAACGACAATTGGGATATTCTCGGGCCGCACTTCCTTGATTTTAACTATACCATCCCCAAAGAGAAACATGCCGAAGTTGCTCGTCTCATCAAGACACATTACTTTGGTGCAAAACCAATCGATCGACAGAGTACGAAGGAACTGATACGAATGTCGGGTGATCGTTTCTTCGTAGTCGATGGCGAGAAAGCCGCGCGAATGCAATCTGAAGTAAATCAGAATCCAGTCTGGTTTTATTACTTCAGTTACAGAGGAGCGCAAAGCGTAAGCTATGCTTTCAGCGGTACCAATGAAAATTATGGTAAGCTATAATGTGAAATACCAATGTTTGTATCAAATTTACAATTACTAAAATACAGACATACATATATACATATATATTTTAATTAAAATTTTACTTATTTGTTTTATTAGGAGTCTTCCATGGCGAAGACGTATTGTACGTAGTAAAGAATCCCTCCTGGTTGAACCCAACAACAACACAAAAGGATCGCGATATGCAGAAACAGTTAATTGACTTTTGGGTATTGTTTGCCACGGAAGGGTAAGCATGAAATATCGGCATACTGCACGTGAACGTAAATCACATAATGCGAAAATATTAATTTTTCAATATTTTTCAGAATTCCAAAAGTAGCCAATATAGAATGGCCAAAATTAGACCCTTCGAAGAAAGAACTTTATTATTTGCATATAGCTGGTCCTGATCAAATTAACATGGACAGCAATGCTAATCTTGGAGAGAAGGAATTCTGGAATTCGATTAATTTCAACGAGAATGTATTGAGGCCCACAGCTGGAATCAATAAAGAAGAGCTTTAAATAGTATTGGAACAAAGAAAACGTTCCTTTTAAACTAGAGAGATTTAACTTAAAACGTAAATGTAATATTACTCACAATCAGTTTTATACATACCTAAATTTATATCAAGTTCTTATAAACTTAGAGGAACATTTTTCTTTATTCTCAACTTATAAAAATAATCAACTAATTTCTTGTACAACTAATAAAAAATATACTAAAACTTCCTATCGTTAATAAGAATATCGCAGCTACTAATTTCTTGTAGCCCCTTTCTTAGAAATGTATATCTCATTGCGAATGGTGTTGAATTACTCGAAATAGACATAGTCTTGTGCATTCTGGAGGGTATATTGATATAAATAAGATATAAAAAATATAAATAGATATATAAATAAGATATAAAAAATATAAATAGATATATAAATAAGAGATGAATAAGAGACACATGATTTCTGTACTTGTATTTAGCCTTGAAAAAACACTATCAATAACAAGTCTATGAATTTTGATTCAACTCCATCCTTTCTGATGCCTGCTGCTTTCAATCTTAAAAATCTAGAACGTGTCAAAGCGTCACTTTCCATACGTCTGGGTTTTGGCTACTTTTGCTAATCATCGCTATAATATATATCTATATATTTTCCGAAAGAATCAAAAATTAAACTTGCAAAATTCTGACTGATGCGAGTAGGCTTTTTAAAGTTTTTATCTTTTTTAGAACTTATGCTTTTATTACCGGAGCGACGGCAGATCTGCACTTAGCTTCAGATTATAAAAGCATATAAGATTGTCAAGTTTCATATTTTATTAAAGTTTCTTACTTCAGATTGTGTACTAAATTCTCAGTTAAAACAGAATTTGTTTCAATATCCGAATTAGATATAAATACGATTACATGTCCTGCCTATACCAAAGCTCGTTGATTTAAAGTCCGACAGCATTTTGTATTTCATTTATACTGTCTCGTATATATAATCTTTTTTGCTCTTACATTCGTCTCTATTTTCGATATCTTCTGCACTTAAACTCCGAAATCCACTCTAATAACACCTTCGACATCCGCTACCAAGCCTGCCATATAACTAATTCCTTTCCTTTACATCACTCTATTAAATTCTGTGCGCATTTTTCTACACATACGGTTAAGTATTTTAATACGTTATCTTTACCCATTAAATCTCTTAATTCGCATCGTAGCTGCCCGACGTTTTATCGCGTCGTACAACTTTATACTCAACTAAATACTTATGTATATCTATTAATTAGTAGAGGAAAGTCCCCTATTATGAGATAGGTTTCTAATATGAGATAACGGGGTTTCTTTTAAACTAATAGGCCCAGATAGGGCCTAATAGTTCAAAAGAAACCCCGTTATCTCATATTAAGAATCCTATCTCATAGTAGGGGACTTTCCTCTACTTAATTATGTTCTAGTTTATTACTTTGTTTTTGCATTATATGTATATGTGTGTGCGTGTACGTGCATGTGTATCTCTAGCACATATACGCACACGTTCTCTCCCTCTCCTTTGTTTAACCAGTTTAACTATTATGCCTGATAGCACCTGCCTTGTTGGCGCCTTATCGTTTGTGTGACAATTTCTTCTTTCACTTTTTCTCCACATCTCTCGTAGTTAAGAGACTGATTTTAAACAGTAGTAATACTAGTAATAAATTAATGATATTATTTTTTTGCGTGTTATTATTATTCTTGCGAGCCATCATCTGCAAGGCTCATCTGATATTCAAATCTGTCCAGAACGGATTTTGAAAGTATCTGCTGCAAATTTTTTTTAATAGTATACCAGCAGAAATATAACAGAATCTGCTCAGAATATAATAGTAGCTTGACTACAGAAACTGAACAAAATCTGCTGTTTTGTAACCATTTTAAATAATATATTTTATTTTAATATATTATTTATTTCAAAACCGCAAGAATTTTTGGCATGCGATTTCTCGCTTCTGACGACATCAAACAAGGATAAATGAGGTGAGTGGGCAGCTCCCTTAACAAATGTACACTTTTGCTTGAATTCTACAATATCATAAAGTTCTATACAGTGTCTATTACATTATTAAGTTCCGTTTTGTTAAAAAATTTAAGGAATTGAGTAGTAAATTGAAGTAAATAAAACAAAAATAAAAATATATCCTGAAAACAAGAAAATTACAATAATTTTTGTCGTCAGTCGGATTTTAATCGACTCATTTCACAATTGAATATACATTGGACATAAATAATATAATTCTTTAACACTTTATTTTATTTTATTAAATTTGGACTTAAATTAATAGTTTAAATTTTTATTGCGAAAAAATTTAAACTATTTAATTTAGAAATTACATTAACTGACCAAAATCGATGGTCGAAATTAATAATGTCTTGACGATTGATCCGAAAATGTGCTGTGTGAATCCGACAAACCAAGTTGGCTCACAGTTTTTCAATGTTCATATCGGAAAGACGTTATATATTGCCAGTCACAGTCGATTTAAATTACTTTAATTGTTATTCTTCACTGGCGAAAGAAATTTATTATTCTGTTTATTATACACCGTCGACCGAAGAATCGGTGTGCTCCATCTTATAGTTGTTATTGCGATGAATATCACCACAGCCCCAGTGGTCGAATTGGCACGACACCCGCACGGTATACGGGAGGTTCCAGGTTCAAACCCTGGCTGGGGTGATATTTTTTCGCAATAAAAATTTAAACTATTTAATTTAGAAATTACATCAACTGACCAAAACCCATGGTCGAAATTAATAATGTCTTGACGATTGATCCGAAAATGTACTGTGTGAATCCGACAAACCAAGTTGGCTCACAGTTTTTCAATGTTCATATCGGAAAGACGTTATATATTGCCAGTCACGGTCGATTTAAATTACTTTAATCAGAAATAATTTGTTAAAGCAAAGAATAGTTGGTATATAAAAAGTACATATTTATATAACAACTATTCATCGTACATATAAATATGTACTTTTCAAATACCAACTATTCTCTGCTTTAACAAATTATTTCTGTTTCGTTAACTTTGACGCTTAATATCTGTACAGCACATTCTCTGCTATAATAAAAAGTCTATTCAATATACAAACGATTCGCTGCTTTAAATAACTTTCCTTCGTTCATACATCGTCAAATATAACTTTGACACTCGGATTACAGCATTCTTTGACGCAACGGCTGAAATCGATTTTGACTCCAATAAACTTTCGTTTTATTGTAATGAACAATATCATCTCATGACATGATAAAGTTGAATTAAAATTATGTTAGTGTTTGTTCGTACTTTTGCTCCAGTTCTATTGTTTCAGATTTAAATTTCTTCATCGTATTGTTTATTTCCTCTGTTGTCTATGTACTAACTGATGTCTACAATAGGGCGAGAAGTCCTCCGGGGCGAAGCCCGAGTAACCAGCTAGTGTGTGTATATGCAACGACCTTTACTATCGTGCCTATCGTGCATTGCTTATATAGTTCCATATATTATGTAGGTATTTAATTTATCTAGCAATGTCTAGCATCAAATCACGCAGCAAAAATAACACCGGTTCTATTGGTTCTAACTTTGAAAACTAGAATGCTAACACGCATTACAGAGCACGCAGCGCACAAAATTTCTAGCTTCATAAGCTAGCATGTTAGCTCGCATATGGTAAATCGCATGCAATTTGACACGAAAAAACGCACCGTGTGCCGTAGGCTTTAAATAACGAATTATTATATTTCTGTCACTAATCGGCTTTTCTCGAAATACAGCTGTTGTTTAGACAAGCTAAATTAAGCGAGTAATGTAAACATCAGATGATAACACTTACAAATATCATTAAAATGTTGTCAGACATGAGATAAACATATCCTGCTCTAAAGAGGTTTCTATCTAAGACATGTCTATTACCTATGCATGTGTAAAAAGTGTTTATTGATATGATAAAAACAGATGTCAGTTGTCAGCGCAAAAGTGTCAGTTCGCAGTAGTCTGAACAAAGAGCAACTGATTGTGAGAATCATGCTGCTGAAGCTACTGGTCGTCCTGCTCGGTTTCGGCTTTGCCATTCATGCGAATACAGATGAGACCGCTCCAACGGTCAAAACACCTTTGGGAGGACTGAAGGGCTATTACAAGATCTCGCAAAATGGTAGGAAGTACGAGGCGTACCAAGGAATCCCTTACGCGTTGCCGCCTGTTGGAAAATTACGATTTAAGGTACATATAGTTTTAGAGAGAATTAAATATCGATGTAAATATCTTTAAAGAGCTATATTTCGTGAAATGACAGTTCTTAACGCAATAAAAATTGTGAATTTTTACAATATAGATGCTAATAGGTTTTTTTTTAAAATTCCGTTAATTTTATTCCGTTACTTCAAAATCAGATTTTCATAAAACTTTTCTAGTGTGCAAATATTTGCAAAAAATTGGGTGAGTATTTTTTCTCATATTTCCTGTGTAGCTTCCTCGACCGATACCGGCATGGGCTGGCGATCTACTGGCTACGAAATTCGGTTCCATGTGCATTCAATACGAGCAAACTCCAGAAATGGAGAAGGTTGTGGGTGCCGAAGATTGTTTGTACTTAAACATTTACGTGCCAGCACACGTAAAAGGGAGAAATACAAACCTACTGCCGGTAATATTTTGGATTCATGGCGGCGCGTTCCAATTTGGTAGCGGCATGTTATATGGCGCCGAATATCTAATGGACCACGACGTTATATTTGTAACATTTAACTATCGATTGGGACCAATGGGTATGTAATATTTTATACTTTATTACTTATACATATAAGAAGAGTGTAACATATTGAAAATAGTAATTTCAATGTTTCTAGTCAAATTTTTTGAAACAGATAAGATTTGACCTAGTCAGTTTTAGATTAAATGTACAAGTTTGTTTTGATCATCTCATGCTTTTGATTTTTTAAACAATTCTATTAAAACATCAATTTCTATTAAAAACATCAGGTTTTCTAAGCACGGAAGATGAAGTAGTTCCTGGCAACATGGGTTTGAAGGATCAAAGTATGGCACTTCGATGGGTGTCGGAGAACATCAAATGGTTCGGTGGCGACCCAAAGAAAGTGACCTTGGCCGGTTTGAGTGCCGGCGGTGCAAGCGTGCATTATCACTACTTATCGCGGCTGAGCGCGAATCTTTTCCGAGGTATTTTTCCGAGATAAAACAGAAATCAATGCAAAGATTGAACCGTTTCTTTTATTTATTTGTTACGTTTTTTTCTTTATTTATCTATTACGTTAAACAGCTACGTAACAATTTTATATGATATAGGTGGTATATCATTCAGCGGTACAGCGCTTGATTGTTGGACGCAAGCTGAGAACTCCTTAGAAAAGGCCAAGAAATTGAGCGCTTTGATGGGATGCCCTACAACCAGCTCCAGAGATATGATACGTTGCTTGAGATATCGTCCAGTTCGTGCGATCGTCCAGGCTACAAGTGAATTTATGGTAAAACTTGCTTCTTTCTTTATTGTTTTGAAACAAGAACAACGAACGCGATCTTCGGATGTAAAAAGAATTTGAGAGATCTGATGGATTTTATGATTTCAGCCGTTTTTCTACAATCCCTTCACTCCTTTCGGTCCGGTAGTTGAAAAGTTTGGTGATGAAGCACCTTTCATCGACAGAACGCCCGTTGAAATCATCAATAGCGGAGATGTCCAAGATGTACCCTGGGTTACGGGAATAGTGAGCGAGGAAGGCCTCTTTCCCGTAGCTGGTAAATAAAATAATGCGCAGAGTAATAAGAAAATTGTAGTTCTCCCCTTAATAATTATATGCAGGTGTAGTTATAAATACTAACTTATCGCAGAATTCATCTCCAAGGATGAAAGTTTGAAAGAGTTGAACGACAATTGGGATATTCTCGGGCCGCACTTCCTTGATTTTAACTATACAATCCCCAAAGAGAAACATGTCGAAATTGCTCGTCTCATTAAGACACATTACTTTGGCACAAAACCGATCGATCGGCAAAGTACGAAGGAACTGATACAAATGTCGAGTGATCGCTTCTTCGTGGTCGATAGCGAGAAAGCCGCGCGAATGCAATCCGAAGCGAATCAGAATCCAGTCTGGTACTATTACTTCAGTTACAGAGGAGCGCATAGCTTAAGCGAGTATATCAGCGGTACCAATGAAAATTATGGTAAGTCTATGTGGGATATACCAATGTTCGTATCAAATTTACAAATACTAAAATCTAGACATACTTACATATCCAAATTTTCTTAATCGACGAAACTGGCAATCACTCCTGACGGTCACAAACGTCAGGACTCTTTAAACCGAGAATCCGGTCCTTCTATCAAAACGCTTAAAATTAAGCACCTTAAATTAAAATGGAAAAATTCCCTCTCCCTTCCCTAATTAAATCGATATCGATTTAATATTAAAATCACTGTAAAAACTTATTGCGAAAAATATTACCCCAGCCAGGGTTCGAACCTGGAATCTCCCGCATTCCGTTCGGGTGTCTTAACCAATTCGACTACCAGGGCATGTGGCAATATTTATCGCAATAGTACATCTAAACAATCATAAGATGGAACACCGATATTTTACGTCGACGGTGTATATTCAACGATGAGATACATTTACTTCGCCAGTGTATAAATAACCAAATTTTCTTAATCGACGAACCTGGCAATCACTTACATATATTTTAATTAAAATTTTACTTATTTGTTTTATTAGGAGTCTCTCATGCCGACGACGTATTGTACGTACTAAATAGTCCCTGGATGAACCCAACAACAACACAAAAGGATCGCGATATGCAGAAACAGTTAATTGACTTTTGGATGTTATTTGCCACAGAAGGGTAAGCATAAAGCATTAGCATACTGCACATGAACGTAAAATCACGTAACGCGAAATTACTAATTCTTCAAATTTTTTTAGAATTCCCAAAGTAGCCAATGTGGAATGGCCAAAGTTAGATCCTTCGAAGAAAGAACTTCATTATTTGCATATAGCTGGTCCTGGTCAAATTAACATGGACAGCAATGCTAATTTTGGAGAAAAAGTATTCTGGAATTCGATTAATTTCAACGAGAATATGTTGCAGAAGGTAATAATAAGCACACCTGGCTTCTATGAATCAAGTTTAATTGAGTAAACACACAGAGAGAAAGTTTTAACGGACGCAATGTACAAAGGTACAGCCGAATCTAAAAGGTTATATAGGCGCGGTGGCGAACATAACGAAAAACGAATGGTAACGACCATAGAGATAATAAATTTGGTCGATAAAGATGTCGGTAAAGAAGAGCAAGCTAAACACAATAGAGGGCTAGAGACACACGAGCGCGCGCTTAAAACAAAGTTGAGGAATGTTATTATGTTATCCTCCTATATGTATAATAAGAACTATTAAAAGAATACTTATCTAATAAACTAAATACTATTACAATACTCCCACTATTTAGTTATTCGCGCAAAGACAATAGTTTCTTAAGAAAATTAAAACGTACTCGAGCTAGTCCCTTTGTTAGTATATCGGCTAGTTGATATTCAGTGGGCACATATTTCATTTTAACCCTACTTTGAACTTCTTCTCTAACAAAGTTCCACTTATTGTCTATATGTTTGGTACGTCGATGGAATTGAGTACTTTCGCTATATCAAATTGCATCCTGATTGTCGCACAATAATACTAAGAAATCTTGATTATGATCATTTAAAGAATTAATTAATCGTCTTAACCAAATGAGTTCCTGTACTGCTGCTGCAACCGCAACGTATTCACTTTCTAGCGTCGAAAGTGCATTCGCATCCTGCTTCCTTGAAGCCCAAACCACTGGTCCTCCGCACATCAGCATGATATAGCCAGTTGTCGATTTGCGATCATCGTGATCTCCGGCCCAATCCGCGTCAGAGTAGCCGGTCAATGTCATTTCGTCTTTGTTGAACCCATCGTAGATGATTCCTTGTTCGATTGTTCCCTTCAAGTATCGAACAATCTGTTTTGCTTCCATCCAGTGTTGAGAACCTGGATTCTCCTTAAATCGACTTAGAAAATTCACACCAAACGCTATGTCTGGTCGTGTCATGTTGGCTGCGAACTGTAATGACCCCAGTAGCTCGTCGTACGGTTTCTGTCGCATCTCTTCTTTCTCTTCATCATTGGCCGGTCACATCTCCTTTGACAATTTGATCGATGAGTTTACTGGTACTGATGATGGTTTTGCATCTTCCATTCGAAACCTATCAATTAGCCTTTCAATGTAGGAACGTTGGTGAAGTTTAATCGTTCTCTTCTCTCGGTCACGTTCAATCTCCAAACCCACAAAAAATCGTGGTTCCTTTATCGTTATTTCAAAGGCTGCTTTGAGATTATTTAAGAACTCGTTTAGAAGATCCGCTGAATCGCTCATAACTATCCCGTCGTCTACGTACAAGCCCAAATAAATGAAGTGCTGGCCTTTTCGTCCAATGTAAATTCAGTCATCTGCGCTTGAACTTTTCATCGAGAAACTTTCCAGTACTTCGTGGAATTTAAGATTCCAGCATTTTGGTGACTGCTTCAGCCCATATAGACTCTTCATTAGCTTCACGCGATGTCCCTTCGGCCACGGTCCATCCGGCAACTCGATCCAAATGTCTTCTTGTAATTCACCGTATAAAAACGCAATCTTAATGTCGAATTGTTTCATTTCGAGATCTTCTTTTGCTGCCTTGGCAAAAAGAATTCTGCAACTATATGCTCGAACCACAGGTGCATACACATCTTCGTAGTCGATGCCCTTGCGTTGTGTAAATCCACGAGCAACCAAACGTGCCTTAAACCGATCCTCTTCGCCAGGAGTCTGTTTCAGTTTAAACACCCATCGACATTTAATGTCCCTTTTATTTGATGGCATTTCTTCTTCACACCAAGTAGAGTTCTTCATATGCGATTCGACTTCCTCATTGATCGCCTTCTTCCATTGTTCTGCTTCAGGACATGATATCGCTTCCATATAAGTTTGTGGCTCTTGAATTGCCAGGATCGCATGTCCAAACTTCACCGGTTGTTTCAATGATTCACGTGGTCTCAAAATCATTCCCTCTGGTTTGACTGGTTTGGTTTCCTCTTCTGATGCTTCTTCGACTTGTTCATCATCTTCATTGTTGTTAATTTGATCCTTTGATTCTTCAGGATTCGTGTTGTCTCCCATTGTAACCGTAGCAAATTCGAAGTCTCCAACTTCGTCATCAAACTTTACATTTGTGGCATGAGTAAACTTTCGTGTCTCAGGATCAAATAGTTTATAATTATTTGATTCTCCTTGGTACCCGACAAAGATTCGACGAATCGCCCTTTTGTCCAGCTTACGTCGTAATACTTTCGGTACTTGCGAATAACATGTTGTACCAAACACGTAAAAGTTTGAAATATCTGGCCTTTTATTGTGCCACAATTCAAACGGCGTCTTGTCTTTGCTTTTCACTGTAGAAACTCGATTCAAAATTTGAGCTGCCGTCAATATAGCTTCATTCCATAAGTATTTCGGAATATTTCTTGCGTACAACATTAAACGTGCGCTTTCCATTAACGTTCTAATTTCTTGTTCCGTCTTCCCGTTTTGCTCTGGGTTGTACGGGGCTGTTGTCTCGTGTACAATTCCTCTGCTCTTGAATTGTTTATGCAAATGTTCCTTGACAAATTCTCGCCCATTGTCTGACTTAATTACCTTGATCTCAGAACCAAACTTTGTCTTGACCATATTACAATATTCGATAATTCGTTGGCTAACCTCTTCTTTGTTACGTAGTGTGTACACCGTCCAAAACTCAGTTGCATCATTCTTCAGAGCCATGAAATATTTGGCGCCATTCAGTGCTGTTTCCTCAATAGGGCCACACACGTCTGTATGAGTTACCTCTCGTGCCTTTACATCTTTCGGAATTGCTGAATGAAATGGTCTTCTTGCCTGCTTTCCATATTGACACGCCTCGCAGAAGAATTTTGTTTCATCGTTTAGCTCGATATTAGTTATCGCATTATTCTTGATCATTTTCCGTAATGTGTCGACGCTTGCATGACCCATTCTCTCATGTAGTAGTTTCAGCGAAATCTTTTGAGCTGTGCAAGCTTGTGATGGCCACACCGGTCTGAACTTCATCTTGTACAAATTGGTGTCCCAGACTCCATACGCATATGTTTGGTTATCCCGAATTACCTTAACATGCTCCTTACATGTTATTATTTTAAAGTTGTGGTCCGTTGCGGCTTTAAAACTGATTCTTACCTAATTCTGGTATCCAACAAACATTGCTAATAGTTACCGTCTTCCACTAATCATTTACCCAGGCTTCAACTTTTATTTGACCGACGCCTTTAACAGCCAAGCTTCTGTTGTCTGCTAGACCAATTGTTTCATTAGTTCCTTTCTCTTCCAGTGACCAGAACATTTTTCGATCAAACGCCATGTGGTAGCTCGCTCCGCTGTCTGCAATCCAATCCTGTGGACTTATAGCTACATTTGCTTCACCGGAATTACACAGAAAAGTTATATCTTGCTTATCATCGTCTTTTGACTTTAATTTATTTTCTGCTTTCTTAAGTAGAAAACAGTCTGCTTTCTTATGACCAGGTTTCTGACAATAGTGACACTTACCAGTAAATTTCCCTGTAAATTTTGGATTATTGCTAACCTTACATCCTTTCTTTAAATCCTTAGACTCGAGTTTCTTAGACTTGGACGGCTTAGATGTTGCCAGTGCCATCACATCATCATCATGTTTTTGTAGACGTTCATCTGCATTCATTAGTGTATTGTACAGCTTATCAAGTGTCTGATCCATATCCGACCTATTATCCCACGTGGTACAGAAATGAACGAAGCTCGATGGTAAACCATCCAATATGATCGCGATCACATTCAAATCCTCGATCTTGCCTCCTGCAGCTTTCAGTGCACTAAGCGTCTTCTTGATGTTCCCGATATAGTCTGTCATTGACATGTCCGGAGTCATCCTTGAATTATGCAGCTGTCTGTATAAACTTACAATTCGTTGTCCTGACTTCTTCTCATAGGCCGGTATTCATAGTCGGATCTTATATTCAGGACTGTCTTAAGTACAATCTTATGATGTCACGAACCAATCACAAAGCCGTATTAGCATCTTAAGAAGTTACTTAAGACGGTCTTGAAATAAGATCCGACTAGGAATACCGGCCTTTGAGTCCTAGAATTGTCTCCCACATCTCATTTGCAGAGTCGCATCCCATGATGAGATTAATAACGTTTTCTTCGACTGTTAAGCCAATCAGTCGTCTTGCACCTTTGTCCTTCTTCAGCCAGTTATCCAGTTGTGTTCCTCCATCTGGCCTGCATTCGGATCCATCCAGAACACCAACGAAGCCTTTCTCTTGCATTACGAGCATTAACTGGAATTTCCATACTGAGAAATTGTCCTGACCTGACAACTTCTTGATAGTGGCTAATTCGTTATTTGACGTTGCCATCTTCGCTCGTTTTTGTACTTGAAAAACTTTCCACCGCTATCTTTTCTCTCTCTTTACTGAGACTGCCGTAACTCGAGCTTTTACACGCGATACGCTCGTCTCGAACTGCCACCGTACAAACAGCTCACGATTCCACTCAATTATACAAGTACGCGTAATGACTGCGTACTGGGCCCATAACCTGTTGCAGAGGGTAATAATAAGCACACCTGGCTTCTAAGAATCAAGTTTAATTGAGTAAACACACAGAGAGAAAGTTTTAACGGGCGCAATGTACAAAGGTACAGCCGAATCTAAAAGGTTATATAGGCGCGGTGGCGAACATAACGAAAAACGAATGGTAACGACCCTAGAGATAATAAATCCGGTCGATAAAGAAGTCAGTAAAGAAGAGCAAGCTAAAGACAATAGAGGGCTAGAGACACACGAGCGCGTGCTTAAAACAAAGTTGAGGAATGTTACTATGTTATCCTCCTATATGTATAATAAGAGCCATTAAAAGAATACTCATCTAATAAACTAAATACTATTACAATAGAATATATTGAAGCACACAGCTGGAATCAATAAAGATGAGCTTTAAATAGTATTGGAACAAAGAATTGAAAGAATAAACGTTTTTTTCTTTCTAAACTAGAAAGATTTAACATAAGAATTAAATTTAATATTACTCAGTTTTATACATAAATTTATATCAAGTTCTTATAAACTCGGAGGAACATTTTTTTTATTTCTAACTTATAGAAATAATCAACTAATTTTTTGTACAAATGTAATAAAAAATATACTAAAACTTCCTATCGTTGATAAGAATATCGCAGCCACCAATTTCTTATAAGCGTATATCTTATCCCCTTTCTTAAAAGCGATCTCATTGCGAATGGTGTTGAATTACTCGAAATAGACATAGTCTTGTGCATTTTGGAGAATATTGAAAAAATATAAATAAGAGATATGTTAATTAGAGACATAATTTCTTTCTATACTTCTATTTAGCCTTGAAAAAGCACTATCAACTATATAGTCTATGAATTTTTATTCAACTCCATCCTTTCTGTCTTTCTGATGCCTGCTGCTTTCAATCTTAAAAATCTAGAACGTGTCGAAGCATCACTTTCCATACGTCTGGGTTTTGGCTACTTTCGCTAATCATCGCTATAATTTATATCTATATATTTTCCGAAAGAATCAAAAATTAAACTTGCCAAATTCTGACTGATGCGAGTAGGCTTTTTAAAGTTTTCGTCTTCTTTGAAACTTATGCTTTTATCACCGGAGAGACGGCAGATCTGCACTTAACTTCAGATTATAAAAGCATATAAGATTGTCAAGTTTCATATTTTATTATAGTTTCTTACTTCAGATGGTGTACTAAATTCTCAGTTAAAACAGAATTTGTTTCAATATCCGAATTAGATATAAATACGATTACATGTCCTGCCTATACCAAAGCTCGTTGATTTAAAATCTGACAGCATTTTGTATTCCATTTATACTGTCTCGTATATATAATCTTTTTTGCTCTTACATTCGTCTAGTATCTTCGATATCTTCTGCACTTAAACTCCGAACTCCACTCTAATAACACCTTCGACATCCGCTACCAAGCCTGCCATATAACTTATTCTTTTCCTTTACATCACTCTATTAAATTATGTGCGCATTTTTCTACACATACGGTTAAGTATTTTAATACGTTATCTTTACCCATAAAATCTCTTAATACGCATCGTAGCTGCCCGACGTTTTATCGCGTCGAACAACTTTATACTCAACTAAATACTTATGTATATCTATTAATTAGTACTGAATTATGTTCTAGTTTATTACTTTGTTTTTGCATTATATGTATATGTGTGTGCGTGTACGTGCATGTGTATCTCTAGCACATATACGCATACGTTCTCTCCCTCTCCTTTGTTTAACCAGTTTAACTATTATGCCTGATAGCACCTGCCTTGTTGGCGCCTTTTCGTTTGCGTGACAATTTCTTCTCTCACTTTTTCTCCACATCTCTCGTAGTTAAGAGACTGATTTTAAACAGTAGTAATACTAGTAATAAATTAATAACATTATTTTTTTGCGTGTTATTATTATTCTTGCGAGCCATCATCTGCAAGGCTCCTCGGATATTCAAATCTGTCCAGAACGGATTTTGAAAGTATCTGCTGCAAATTCTTTTTAATAGTATACCAGCAGAAATATAACAGAATGTGCTCAGAATATAATAGTAGCTTGACTACAGAAACTGAACAAAATCTGCTGTTTTGTAACCATTTAAATAATATATTTTATTTAAATATTTATAGATATTATGACAGATTCTGCTCGATTCTGCCAACAATCTGCTATCGCGAAATATTACAAAACACATACCAATGAAGAAGGCTAAACTGATCGATTTGAATTTACTTCAGAAAACACGTATGATGTTGATGTTCCAATCGAAACGGATCACTCGCGTATTGTGATCGATGCATATATGATATATATTATTGGTTTAGAATTGCGTGGTATTTTCAAGTTCTTTACGCGAGAAAAATACATTATCTTGTATTGACATGAACGTCATTTATATATCATATCGAAAGAAGAACAGTGAAATAAAGATTTCTAGTTAAGGCTCCTGCTTATTCGCCACTTCTATCCTTATAATGATGTCAGAAACGAGAAATTGCATGCGAAAAATTCTTGCGGTTTTACGTTGAAATAAAAAGATATATCCATAAAACGCAATTGTAATTGATTCAGCACATTTGTGAAATATACCGAACACTTTTCTCTTGCTTTAAATAATCAATAAATAGCTGTAAAATGAAAAATGAAAGAAGACAGGTTGTTTAGTCTCGCTCAATTCTCTGATAATTATTTCTATTTTGCGTTTGTTTGTATTCGTTTAATTTGCAATTTTATGTTAATCTGTATCCGCCTTTAGTTCGTAATTTGCGTTGGTTGTATTCGCTCCTGAGCGCGACCAATTAGATAGAAGGAAAAAGTGGCGCTGGAAGTCTTCCTTATCCGCGAAGAAAGATTGCGAAGCCGGAAACCAGCATGACAGTGTAATAGTAGCAGTCGAAGCGATCTAGCGAGCGAGAGCTATATTTGTAATTTGGTCAATAAAGACTATTATTTCCATCCAAAACACAGGTTAAAAAGGTAGATTGCATGTCACATTATTTTTACGGCTATTTAGTGATTATTGAAGCTAAAGAAAAGTGTTCGGTATATTTTACAAATGTGCTGAATCGATTACAATTTTGTTTTATGGGTATACCATTTTATTTCAAAACCGCAAGAATTTTTGGCATGCGATTTCTCGTTTCTGACGAAATCAAACAAGGATAAAAGAGGTAAGTGGGCAGCTGCCTTAACAAATGTACACTTTTGCTTGAATTCTACAATATCATAAAGTTCTACAGTGTCTATTACTTTATTAAGTTCCGTTTTGTTAAAAAATTTAAGGAACTGAGTAGTAAATTGAAGTAAATAAAAAAAAATAAAAATATGTCATGGAAACAAGAAAATTACAATAATTTTTGTCGTCAGTCGGATTTTAATCGACTCATTTCACAATTGAATATACATTGAACATAAATAATATAATTCTTTAACACTTAATTTTATTTTATTAAATTTGGACTTAAATTATACATGAATTACATTACTTTCACGAAGAAGGCGTTAACAACAATATTTGTGATGCAAATAAAGTGTAAGACAAAGCTAGGTTAAACTCTTGTTAGTCGTTCGTCATAAGTCGTAAAACATGAGTTGACCATTTTTTGTTGCAACATCGACAACGACAACACAGTACCACACACCAGACATCCAACTACGACGTATTGTAGAACGGAGCTTAGTGCTTACTCTGTTTTCTTTCTTTCCTGGTTTATCTTTCTCTTATCTTTCTTATCTGCACCACCTTACAATTAGTTTGATCAACTCTGTTTTATATTATTCATATCTACATAAGTAAGATTATATACGTAACAATAAGCTATGCTCAAATGCAGTATGTGTTTCAAAACTATAATGACGCATAAAACCTTATGCTATTTTTGAATAGTTAAAGATTTTTATAAGGACTCTATATTCCGTTTATTTGCTACTACAATAACGACATAACGATATAACTCAAAAATTGTCATTTTTGAATTGTTTGCCAAAGATTGGTGATATACTGAATAAAGAACCAATACTTTTATTCCTCTACAATCGGTTATTATACCAAAATCGCATGTAAAAATAATATTACAAAATTTTAATGATTTAAAACATTCTAACTCATTTTCTAAAAAAACTTTATTTTTTGAATTAAATATGTCACTGTGGCTGCAAATGAGCGATAAGTCGACATACAGTGTCTATTACATTATTAAGCTTCTTGTTAAAAAATTTAAGGAAGAGTAGTAAATTGAAGTAAATAAAACAAAAATAAAAATATATCATGGAAACAAAAAAATTACAATAATTTTTCGTCTTTTAATACGTATGTACATACATACATAGTTAATGTGGTGAGAAGACCTATGGTGTTCTATGCAGAAAGTCATGTTAGAAAGAGGGCACTATAATACTGATGTTATACGTACAAGATGCGGAAACCAAAAACGCGTACACATATAAGACAAAAGGAAAGGAAAAAGATGGGAAAAGGAAGAGTGGGGATATAGAATGCTAATTAGTGGGGAGTAAATTTAAAACTGGAAGGTATTCATCCGATAATAGGGCTATATCGTTTCTGCTTATTTAGTGCAGCGGATTGGCGTTTAATATGCACCATTTCCGACACAATTCTTTTAGCATAAGACGGTTCTTGGTCTAAAATTTGAACATTTTTCTAGTCAAAATTGTAATTCGTTTCTAATCTATGGCAAGAGATAACTGATGATGATAAGGACTTTTTATTGATGTCAGTCGATGTTCTTTAAATTCTAGTTTTAAGTTGTACTTTAGTTTGGCCAACATATTATGTAGCGTCTACGCAAGAAATTTTATAAACTACATCACAATATAAAATATTATATCGAGTTTGTCTTTGACTGTTTTAATGAATTTCTTGACAGAATGATTAGAATTTTTGTTTTTACTGTTAGAAATTCTCCCCTGCACTCTACTCTTAATTGTGGAAAAAATAAGAGACAGGATATCCGTTGTCTAAAAGAACCCTGATAATAAGTTTAAGATTCTTATATATATATATATATACAGGGTGTCCCAAAAAGCTCAGTCACCGTTTCACTTACAAATTCTGTGGGACATTCTAAGAAGAAAATTCTTATGCGAAAATGTTGAGGCTATAATAGTTTTTGAATTATAAGCATTTAGAGTTAGCGAATCAGATCGCCTAAAGTTGGCGCGCTCAGGTGTGGTACATCGCATAGCAAGTAAAGGTGCTCTTGTGCGTTGACTCAGTTTTTAGATATTGACATAATTCAAACGACAAGAAAATTACTTTGAAGCTTTGTCTTATTTATCTGTGATTGTTCAATTTGCTGTGCATAAAGATTAATGCAAGCATTATGGAATATCAATAAATACGTATGCACAGCGAACTGTCAAGTTTGTCAAATGAAGTGT
Source organism: Leptothorax acervorum (assembly GCA_035220615.1). NCBI lineage: Eukaryota > Metazoa > Arthropoda > Insecta > Hymenoptera > Formicidae > Leptothorax > Leptothorax acervorum. The sequence continues at coordinate 207,615 of JASTWQ010000239.1, read as the reverse complement.
GTCACAAGCTAGCCCACCTTCACTTGCTATGCGATGTACATACCACACCTGAGCGCGCCAACTTTAGGCGGTCTGATTCGCTAACTCTAAATGCTTATAATTCAAAAACTATTACAGCCTCAACATTTTCGCATAAGAATTTTCTTCTTAGAATGTCCCACAGAATTTGTCAGTGAAACGGTGACCGAGCTTTTTGGGACACCCTGTATATATATATATATATATACAAAGTGTCCTAAAATTCGCGAATCAAAATACCATAGCAATAAAGTTCTGGAAAAAATAAATTTAAAACGTATTTGCCACTTTTCGTTCCGAGCAGTAGTTTCTGTGATAAAAAGGTTTAAACGTACGTGGCCAATTACAGATTACGATTAAACGGAAGCCTGTCCGTGAGTCGCGCGTCAAAAGTGTTAGTGACCGCGAACTTCACTCTCTCACAGGCATTAGACAAAACTACAAAAGATTGTTTGCGTGACGTCCGTATAATACCGCGTATTGCGTGCAATATTTGTTGCGAATTAGATGATGCTGCTAATAAACAACGTGTGTTTAAGCATAAATTTATCTTATTCATTACGTAATGAATATGATAAATTTATAATTCATCTGAATTATATCGCTACTAATTTGTGTATTACAATATCAATAAAAAAATTCCCGAAAAAATTTTATGTCAAAACATAAAATAAATTTAGAATTAATATTTTGTCTAGACATAAATTTAATCCTGCATTTTCAATTATGTGCTTAATAACTATAGCTTAATAATAATTCGATGAATTATAAGTATGTCTAGACATAATAATAATAATTTATTTTCTTTGAATATCAATTTAATTTGGTAGAATTTTTACGATGGTATTAAATAGCAAAACGGCATGCCATGCATATTGATTTTTAAATCCAATTCTTAACTTCTTCATGTATAATTAAAAAATAAAACAAAGAATAAAACGAGAATAAAACAAACCCTTAATCCTATTGCTAAATTAATTTTACATAAATAAAATAAACTAAGTAAACTAAGAGTTTACTATTTTTAAAATCTAATACTACCGTGTAATCTTTTATAATTAAATAATGTAATATCTCTCATTGAAAATTAAATTTTGTATAATAATTTATGACTTGTTTAATTAACAATTGTTGTTTAAATTTTTAGTACATAATTGCGCCAAAATTCAATCAATTAATTCAAAAGTAAGCCACTAGCTGTAATGACAAATGAAATTATTTTACCTTAAAATTCGCATAGTTATAAATCAGTATGCACGTAAGTGGTAATATGTATGTATGAGTAGTAATATCACGTAAGTAATAATGTATAACCGGTACATTTTTGAGAGGATGAATGAATGAATGATAAGAAAGAAATAATCTTATTGAAGCACACTCTACACAAGTAGGCATGGGTCAAGTAATCTGCGGTTCCGCCCTGGACCGAACTACCGAGCGCACGGCGCGTAAACCAGAGCGCTTGATTTGAAAAATTAATTAAACTTTAACTTGCAATACTTCGCTTAATATTAAAGATATCCAAAAACTGTAAACGACTTTTTGACTGACAATGAGTTTTTTATGTGAAATTTACGATATTTTTATAACATAAATCAATTAAACACCCTGTATATAACCCTGAAAAAAACGGCGCAAAAACTGAGGATACGATAATAGATCAATGTAAGATCCTATCTTGCTTGATAACAACGCAAACAATTATGCATAGGCGGAGAATACATTATAATCATTATATATTATAATATTCGCGAGTAAAATTGCACTTCTTGTTTAAAATGTATTTTATAAGATATTTTAATATAATCCGTTAAACTCATCTTTACTTTGGAAGTTAAAATTAAACTCTTCGCCATTCTTACATATCCTATTTATTCGATAGATAAACATTCAAGAAAAAATGTCCATCCTCTTAAGCCTACGGCACACGATGCGTGTTTTGCTGCTGGTTTTACTGATAGATTCGTTGCGCGCTGTTCTGTAGGCTGCGTTGCGTGCTGCTAAGATGGCAATGCTGCTGGTTTTTACTTCACACTACTAGGCCAGTCAATTTATAACGGTTTCAAATCGAATTTGAATTCTACAGTTTAATTTATGTGCCATTCGATGATAGTAAATGGCACTGATATAAACATATCAATTAATTTGTGCTTCGTCAACCCCCATCGTTTTTGCAAAAATAAATAAATACTATAAAAAATTGGCCCCTTTCGACATTTTACTCGAAACGCTGCGAAAACCGTTCGAGATACAACAAAATTGCACATAGACAATTTGTAGAGAATTAAATTTTTTATAAAAAAGTCCGGGAGGGCATTTCTCTAAAATCAATAGCTTAAGCGGGTGAGTGTCGCCCGAAGTCGCGCGATCGGAAAGTGATGTCTCGACAAATTCGCAAGTTGCTCTGTTTAGTTGTAAAATTCAATATCGATACTTTAGCATTGAATGAAAAATCCCCAAAAATTCAAGGTTTAACTAGATAAAATAGGGAAGCTATTTCTGGGTTCAAACATTTTTTATCGATAAATTCGAATTATGACAGCTATGTGAAAGAAAATTTTTTTGTTTGATATCCTTGGAAAAAAAGTCATAAAAAAGTTAAAAATATCTGTCAGGCCTTCCTCTTGCGTAGTCGTTTCAAGGCACATCTAATGTTCATAATAATAACAAATTATTCACCCCATAAATCTCTGTGAAAGGTACAATTTTGTCTTGATTCCAAGTTAGCAGGTCAACGGTGCACTTACGGCGGAATATGAAGGTATCGAATATTTATAGAATAAAATTACCTACAAAATGAAATTTTTTTGGTTATTTTCCGGTTAATCTTTTCCGAGATATGACTGATCAAAATTAGGATATCGAACAAAAAACTTTTTTTTTACATAGCTGTCATAATTCGAATTTATCGGTTAAAAAATGTTTAAACCCAGAAATAGCTTCCCTATTTTATCTAGTTAAGCCTTGAATTTTTGGGGATTTTTCATTCAATGCTATAAAGTATCGATATTGAAATTTACAACTAACCGAAGCAAATTGCGAATTCGCCGAGACGTCACTTTCCGATCTCGTGACTTCGGGCGCCACTCACACCTAAGCTATTGATTTTAGAGAAATGCTCTCCCGGACTTGTTTATAGATAATTAAATTCTCTACAAAATTGTCTATGTGCAATTTTGTTGTATCTCGAACGGTTTTCGCAGCGTTTCGAGTAAAAGATTGAAAGCAGTCAATTTTTTATGGTTTTTATTTATTTTTGTAAAAACGAGGGGGGGGGTTGACGAAGCACAAAATTGATATGTTAAATATCAGTGCCATTTACTATCAAATGGCACATAAAATAAACTGTAGAATTCAAATTCGACTTAAGCCTAAAATAATTCGTAACTTGACTGGCCTAACACGAATATTTGGCGTTCAGACCGAGATCTGTTTTTTTTAATTAAACTATGCTGTACTTTTTACACTTATATGTATATATATTGTATATAATAATTTCTTTTTATATTTTTTATAGTGATAACACTGAAATTTTATGTTTCATTTGATTATTATATATGTATAAAATAATAATCAAGTAAAACATAATAACTTTAGTGTTATCACTATAAAAAATATAAAAAATTATTATACGAAATATTGCATGTAATGATAATAATAATGTGTGTATATGCAACGACCTTTACTATCGTGCCTATCGTGCATTGCTTATATAGTTCAAAATATTATGTAGGTATTTAATTTATCTAACAATGTCTAGCATCAAATCACGCAGCAAAAATAACACCGGTTCTATTGGTTCTAACTTCGAAAACTAGAATGCTAACACGCATTACAGAGCACGCAGCGCACAAAATTTCTAGCTTCATAAGCTAGCATGTTAGCTCGCATATGGTAAATCGCATGCAATTTGACACGAAAAAACGCACCGTGTGCCGTAGGCTTTAGATAATAAATTATTGTATTTTTGTCATTAATCGGCTTTTCTCGAAATACAGCTGTTGTTTAGACAAGCTAAATTAAGCGAGTAATGTAAACATCAGATGATAACACTCACAAATATCATTACAATGTTGTCAGACTTGAGATAAACATATTCTGCTCTAAAGAGGTTTCTATCTAATACATGTGTATTACCTATGCATGTGTAAAAAGTGTTTATTGATATGATAAAAACTGATGTCAGTTAAGTCAGCGCAAAAGTGTCAGTTCGCAGTAGTCTGAACAAAGAGCAACTGATTGTGAGAATCATGCTGCTGAAGCTACTGGTCGTCCTGCTCGGCTTCGGCTTTGCCATTCATGCGAATACAAATGAGACCGCTCCAACGGTCAAAACACCTTTGGGAGGACTGAAGGGCTATTACAAGATCTCGCAAAATGGTAGGAAGTACGAGGCGTACGAAGGAATCCCTTACGCGTTGCCGCCTGTTGGAAAATTACGATTTAAGGTACATATATAGTTTTAGAGAGAATTAAATATCGATGTAAATATCTTTAAAGAGCTATATTTCGTGAAATGACGGTTCTTAACGCAATAAAAATTGTGAATTTTTACAATATAGATGCTAACAGTTTTTTCAAAAAAAAATTCCGTTAATTATATTCCGTTACTTCAAAATCAAATTTTCATAAAACTTTTCTAGTGTGCAAATATTTTCAAAAAATTGGCTGAGTTCTTTTTCTCATATTTCCTGTGTAGCTTCCTCGACCGATACCGGCATGGACTGGCGATTTACTGGCTACAAAATTCGGTTCCGTGTGCATTCAATACGAGCAAACTCCAGAAATGGAGAAGGTTGTGGGTGCCGAAGATTGTTTGTACTTAAACATTTACGTGCCAGCACACGTAAAGGGGAGAAATACAAACCTACTGCCGGTAATATTTTGGATTCATGGCGGCGCGTTCCAATTTGGTAGCGGCATTAATGGCGCCGAATATCTAATGGACCACGACGTTATATTTGTAACATTTAACTATCGATTGGGACCAATGGGTATGTAATACTTTATACTCTATTACTTATACATATAAGAAGAGTGTAACATATTGAAAATAGTAATTTCAATGTTTCTAGTCAAATGTTTTGAAACAGATAAGATTTGACCTAGTCAGTTTTAGATTAAATATACAAGTTTTTTTTATCATCTCATGTTTTTGATTTTTTAAAACAATTTCTATTAAAAACATCAGGTTTTCTAAGCACGGAAGATGAAGTAGTTCCTGGCAACATGGGTTTGAAGGATCAAAGTATAGCACTTCGATGGGTGTCAGAGAACATCAAATGGTTCGGTGGCGACCCAAAGAAAGTGACCTTGGCCGGCTTGAGTGCCGGCGGTGCAAGCGTGCATTATCACTACTTATCGCAGCTGAGCGCGAATCTTTTCCGAGGTATTTTTTCCGAGATAAAACAGAAATCAATGCGAAGATTGAACCGTTTCATTTATTTACTTGTTACGTTTTTTCTTTATTTATCTATTACGTTAAACAGCTACGTAACAATTTTATATGATATAGGCGGTATATCATTCAGCGGTACAGCGCTTGATTGTTGGGCGCAAGCTGAGAACTCCTTAGAAAAGGCCAAGAAATTGAGCGCTTTGATGGGATGCCCTACAACCAGCTCCAGAGATATGATACGTTGCTTGAGATATCGTCCAGCTCGTGCGATCGTCCAGGCTACAAGTGAATTTATGGTAAAACTCGCTTCTTTCTTTATTGTTTTGAAACAAGAACAACGAACGCGATCTTCGGATGTAAAAAGAATTTGAGAGATCTGATGGATTTTATGATTTTAGCCGTTTTTCTACAATCCCTTCACTCCTTTCGGTCCGGTAGTTGAAAAGTTTGGTGATGAAGCACCTTTCATCGACAGAACGCCCGTTGAAATCATCAGTAGCGGAGATGTCCAAGATGTACCCTGGGTTACGGGAATAGTGAGCGAGGAAGGCCTCTTTCCCGTAGCTGGTAAATAAAATAATGCGCAGAATAATAAGAAAATTGTAGTTCTCCCCTTAATAATTATATGCAGGTGTAGTTATAAATACTAACTTATCGCAGAGTTTATCGCCAAGGATGAAAGTTTGAAAGAGTTGAACGACAATTGGGATATTCTCGGGCCGCACTTCCTTGATTTTAACTATACCATCCCCAAAGAGAAACATGTCGAAATTGCTCGTCTCATTAAGACACATTACTTTGGTACAAAACCGATCGATCGGCAAAGTACGAAGGAACTGATACAAATGTCGAGTGATCGCTTCTTCGTGGTCGATAGCGAGAAAGCCGCGCGAATGCAATCCGAAGCGAATCAGAATCCAGTCTGGTACTATTACTTCAGTTACAGAGGAGCGCATAGCTTAAGCGAGTATATCAGCGGTACTAATGAAAATTATGGTAAGTCTATGTGGGATATACCAATGTTCGTATCAAATTTACAAATACTAAAATCTAGACATACTTACATATATTTTAATTAAAATTTTACTTATTCGTTTTATTAGGAGTCTCTCATGCCGACGACGTATTGTACGTACTAAATAGTCCCCGGATGAACCCAACAACAACACAAAAGGATCGCGATATGCAGAAACAGTTAATTGACTTTTGGATATTATTTGCCACAGAAGGGTAAGCATAAAGCATTAGCATACTGCACATGAACGTAAAATCACGTAACGCGAAATTAGTAATTCTTCAAATTTTTTTAGAATTCCCAAAGTAGCCAATGTGGAATGGCCAAAGTTAGATCCTTCGAAAAAAGAACTTCATTATTTGCATATAGCTGGTCCTGATCAAATTAACATGGACAGCAATGCTAATCTTGGAGAAAAAGTATTCTGGAATTCGATTAATTTCGACGAGAATATGTTGCAGAGGGTAATAATAAGCACACCTGGCTTCTATGAATCAAGTTAAATTGAGTAAACACACAGAGAGAAAGTTTTAACGGGCGCAATGTACAAAGGTACAGCCGAATCTAAAAGGTTATATAGGCGCGGTGGCGAACATAACGAAAAACGAATGGTAACGACCCTAGAGATAATAAATCCGGTCGATAAAGAAGTCGGTAAAGAAGAGCAAGCTAAACACAATAGAGAGCTAGAGACACACGAGCGCGTGCTTAAAACAAAGTTGAGGAATGTTACTATGTTATCCTCCTATATGTATAATAAGAACCATTAAAAGAATACTCATCTAATAAACTAAATACCATTACAATAGAATATATTGAAGCACACAGCTGGGATCAATAAAGATGAGCTTTAAATAGTATTGGAACAAAGAATTGAAAGAATATGAACGTTTTTTTTTTCTAAACTAGAAAGATTTAACTTAAGAATTTAATTTAATATTACTCAGTTTTATACATAAATTTATATCAAGTTCTTATAAACTCGGAGGAACATTTTCTTTATTTCCAACTTACAGAAATAATCAACTAATTTTTTGTACAAATGTAATAAAAAATATACTAAAACTTCCTATCGTTTATAAGAATATCGCAGCTGCTAATTTCTTGTGGTCCCTTTCTTAGAAACGTATATCTCATTGCGAATGGTGTTGAATTACTCGAAATAGACATAGTCTTGTGCATTCTGGAGAATATTGAAAAAATATAAATAAGAGATATGTTAATTAGAGACATAATTTCTTTCTATGCTTCTATTTAGCCTTGAAAAAGCACTATCAACTATATAGTCTATGAATTTTTATTCAACTCCATCCTTTCTGTCTTTCTGATGCCTGCTGCTTTCAATCTTAAAAATCTAGAACGTGTCGAAGCATCACTTTCCATACGTCTGGGTTTTGGCTACTTTCGCTAATCATCGCTATAATTTATATCTATATATTTTCCGAAAGAATCAAAAATTAAACTTGCAAAATTCTGACTGATGCGAGTAGGCTTTTTAAAGTTTTCATCTTTTTTGGAACTTATGCTTTTATCACCGGAGAGACGGCAGATCTGCACTTAACTTCAGATTATAAAAGCATGTAATATTGTCAAGTTTCATATTTTATTAAAGTTTCTTACTTCAGATGGTGTACTAAATTCTCAGTTAAAACAGAATTTGTTTCAATATCCGAATTAGATATAAATACGATTACATGTCCTGCCTATACCAAAGCTCGTTGATTTAAAATCCGACAGCATTTTGTGTTCCATTTATACTGTCTCGTATATATAATTTTTTTTGCTCTTACATTTGTCTAGTATCTTCGATATCTTCTGCACTTAAGGGGAGGTTACCGTTCAGAGGCCCAAAAAATGCCTCAATTTCAGGAATTTTTTTTTGATATAAAATAAATACATTTGGAAAATACTTTTTGCGGCTTTTGTTTGTACACAAATGAAGACTAATTTAGAATTTTTTTGGAAGAAAATAATTAAAAATGGCGGCTCCAGCTCTCAGTCCACGAAGCCGCACACGGCGTGGTTCTATGTGCGCGGAGCATTCCACAGCCTTTCCAGTTAATGTGAAACAAAAAAAACATAAGAATTATTAAAATAGATTAAATTTGGGGGGCCTTATCGTTTTCCGATTTTTAAAAAACCCCCGTATAACAAAATGGTGGCCGTTTAAAAAAAAAACCTTTTTTTTCCCTGTTTTCTTTTTGCTTCAACGTTTGAAAAGAATTATTTGCAATCAATTTTTTGAAAAAAACGCTTCGTGAAGGCCCCCTAAATTAAATTTCCTTTCTTTTGCACCGTCATTTATTAAAATCGGTTCATCCGTTGAAGCTGTAGAGCGTTCCGCGCGCATAAACTCGCGGCTTCGTGTCATGGGAGCTGGAGCCGCCATTTTGAATTATTTTTGTATGAAAAAAATATAAACTACTCTTCATTTGTATTCAAATAAAAGCCACAAAAAGTTTTTTTCAAATGTGTTTACTTTATATTAAAAAAAATATTCCTAAAATTTATGAATTTTTTGGGCCTCTGAACGGTAACCTCCCCTTAAACTCCGAACTCCACTCTAATAACACCTTCGACATCCGCTACCAAGCCTGCTATATAACTTATTCCTTTCCTTTACATCACTCTATTAAATTCTGTGCGCATTTTTCTACACATACGGTTAAGTATTTTAATACGTTATCTTTACCCATAAAATCTCTTAATTCGCATCGTAGCTGCCCGACGTTTTATCGCGTCGAACAACTTTATACTCAACTAAATACTTATGTATATCTATTAATTAGTACTTAATTATGTTCTAGTTTATTACTTTGTTTTTGCATTATATGTATATGTGTGTGCGTGTACGTGCATGTGTATCTCTAGCACATATACGCACACGTTCTCTCCCTCTTCTTTGTTTAACCAGTTTAACTATTATGCCTGATAGCACCTGCCTTGTTGGCGCCTTATCGTTTGCGTGACAATTTCTTCTCTCACTTTTTCTCCACATCTCTCGTAGTTAAGAGAATGATTTTAAACAGTAGTAATACTAATTAATAACATTATTTTTTTGCGTGTTATTATTATTCTTGCGAGCCATCATCTGCAAGGCTCCTCGGATATTCAAATCTGTCCAGAACGGATTTTGAAAGTATCTGCTGCAAATTTCTTTTAATAGTATACCAGCAGAAATATAACAGATTCTGCTCAGAATATAATAGTAGCTTGACTACAGAAACTGAACAAGATCTGCTGTTTTGTAACCATTTTAAATAATATATTTTATTTAAGTATTTATAGATATTATGACAGATTCTGCTCGATGCTGCCAACAATCTGCTATCGCGAAATATTACAAAACACATACCAATGAAGAAGGCTAAACTGATCGATTTGAATTTACTTCAGAAAACACGTATGATGTTGATGTTCCAATCGAAACGGATCACTCGCGTATTGTGATCGATGCATATATGATATATATTATTGGTTTAGAATTGCGTGGTATTTTCAAGTTCTTTACGCGAGAAAAATACATTATCTTGTATTGACATGAACGTCATTTATATATCATATCAAAAGAAGAACAGTGAAGTAAAGATTTTTAGTTAAGGCTTCTGCTTATTCGCCACTTCTATCCTTATAATGATGTCAGAAGCGAGAAATTGCATGCCAAAAATTCTTGCGGTTTTACGTTGAAATAAAAAGATATATCCATAAAACGCAATTGTAATTGATTCAGTACATTTGTAAAATATACCGAACACTTTTCTCTTGCTTTAAATAATCAATAAATAGCTGTAAAATGAAAAATGAAAGAAGACAGGTTGTTTAGTCTCGCTCAATTCTCTGATAATTATTTCTATTTTGCATTTGTTTGTATTCGTTTAATTTGCAATTTTATGTTAATCTGTATCCGCCTTTAGTTCGTAATTTGCGTTAGTTGTATTCGCTTCTGAGCGCGACCAATGAGATAGAAGGAAAAGGTGGCGCTGGAAGTCTTCCTTAGCCGCGAAGAAAGATTGCGAAGCCGGAAACCAGCATGACAGTGTAATAGTAGCAGTCGAAGCAATCTAGCGAGCGAGAGCTATATTTGTAATTAATTGGTCAATAAAGACTATTATTTCCATCCAAAACACAGGTTAAAAAGGTAGATTGCATGTAACATTATTTTTACGGCTATTTAGTGATTATTGAAGCTAAAGAAAAGTGTTCGGTATATTTTACAAATGTGCTGAATCAATTACAATTTCGTTTTATGGATATACCTTTTTATGTCAAAACCGCAAGAATTTTTGGCATGCGATTTCTCGCTTCTGACGACATCAAACAAGGATAAATAAGGTGAGTGGGCAGCTCCCTTAACAAATGTACACTTTTGCTTGAATTTTACAATATCATAAAGTTCTACAGTGTCTATTACATTATTAAGTTCCGTTTTGTTAAAAAATTTAAGGAATTGAGTAGTAAATTGAAGTAAATAAAACAAAAATAAAAATATGTCATGGAAACAAGAAAATTACAATAATTTTTGTCGTCAGTCGGATTTTAATCGACTCATTTCACAATTGAATATACATTGGACATAAATAATATAATTCTTTAACACTTTATTTTATTTTATTAAATTTGGACTTAAATTATACATGAATTACATTACTTTCACGAAGAAGGCGTTAACAACAATATTTTTGATGCAAATAAAGTGTAAGACGAAGCTAGGTTGTAAACACTTCTTAGTCGTTAGTCATAAGTTGGAAAACATGAGTTGACCATTTTTTGTTGCAACATCGACAACGACAACGCAGTACCACACACCAGACATCCGACTACGACGTATTGTAGAACGGACCTTAGTGCTTACTCTGTTTTCTTTCTTTCCTCGTCTATCTTTCTCTTATCTTTCTTATCTGCACCACCTTACAATTAGTTTGATCAACTCTGTTTTATATTATTCATATCTAGATAAGTAAGATTATATACGTAACAATAAGCTATGCTCAAATGCAGTATGTGTTTCAAAACTATAATGTGGCATAAAACTTCATGCTATTTTTGAATAGTTAAAGATTTTTATAAGGACTCTATACCGTTTATTTGCTACAATAACGACATAACGATATAACTCAAAAATTGTCATTTTTTAATTGTTTGCCAAAAATTAGTGATATACTGAATAAAGAAACAATACTTTTATTCCTCTAAAATTGGTTATTATACCAAAATCGCATTTAAAAGTAATATTACAAAATTTTAATGATTTAAAACATTCTAACTTATTTTCTAAAAAAACTTTATTTTTTGAATTAAATATGTCATTGTGGCTGCAAATAAGCGATAAGTCAACATACAGTGTTTATTACATTATTAAGCTTCGTCTTGTTAAAAAATTTAAGGAAGAGTAGTAAATTGAAGTAAATAAAACAAAAATAAAAATATATCATAGAAACAAAAAAATTACAATAATTTTTCGTCTTTTAATACTTATGTACATACATAGTTAATGTGGTGAGAAGACCTATGGTGTTCTATGCAGAAAGTCATGTTAGAAAGAGGGCACTATAATACTGATGTTATACGTACAAGATGCGGAAACCGAGAACGCGTACACATATAAGACAAAAGGAAAGGAAAAAGATGGGAAAAGAAAGAGTGGGGATATAGGATGCTAATTAGTGGGGAGTAAATTTAAAACTGGAAGGTATTCATCCGATAATAGGGCTATATCGTTTCTGCTTATTTAGTGCAGCGGATTGGCGTTTAATATGCACCATTTCCGACACAATTCTTTTAGCATAAGACGGTTCTTGGTCTAAAATTTGAACATTTTTCTAGTCAAAATTGTAATTCGTTTCTAATCTATGGCAAGAGATAACTGATGGTGATGGGGACTTTTTATTGATGTCAGTCGATGTTCTTTAAATTCTAGTTTTAAGTTGTACTTTAGTTTGGCCAACATATTATATAGCGTCTACGCAAGAAATTTTATAAACTACATCACAATATAAAATATTATATCGAGTTTGTCTTTGACCGTTTTAATGAATTTCCTGACAGAATGCGAGCAAGAGTATGCAATGTTAAAATCGCGTATTTGGTAACCACCTTAGAGAACTTTTCGGAAATGGCTTTAACGTAAAAAACAGTGAAAATTAATTTTTCTTGTTGTTTTTAATCCGTCAGAATTTTAGTTTTCACTGTTAGAAATTCTCCCCTGCACTCTACTCTTAATTGTGGAAAAAATAAGAGACAGAGGATATCCGTTGTCTAAAAGAACCCTGATAGTAAGTTTAAGATTCTTATATATGTCGTAGCCAGATTACAAAGTCTGCCGTTTTATAAAACGTCTAGGCATTTTATGAAATGCGGCCACATTCTCAAATGTTGAAAATTAAATGTTTTACAATCTGGCTAAGAATTGAGTAAGAATTTTAGTCTTTTTATAAAACGCTAACAAGCGACCCGCCACATTGTCAAACGCAACAATTTGTACATCCGTTTTAGATTCTGGCTGGTTCATTTCAGTCATTTTATGAACGGCGTATTTTTACCGACGTTTCGTATTTCGTGCAGCCCAAACCAATTGTTGTGTGGGTGGGCCACAGTCACTATCTTTAATTGTACAATTACGGTTAAAGCAGAGAATACTTTGTATTTATGCTGACACATAAAAGTGTATATACATATATATTCTATACCAACCGCTTTAACAAAAAGACTGTTCAATATATCAACGATTCAGCTCTGCTTTAAGGATGTTCGGGCGATACAGGTATATTTTCTCTGTCAAAAGTTAAATTGCTTATGTACAATCAATTTCTAAAGTTAAATCACTTTTTTAATTTGACAACATTGCGTGGCATTTTTCATAGTGTGCGTGTATCTCATAGTCTCCTCATCTGTAATTAAGCATATTTAAGTACGTATTGAACGTATGTAAGTATGTATTGAGCGTACGTTTCGGCTAACTTAACCAAACCGAGAAATTTTTCGGAAACATTATTAAATAAAAAAAAAGAGTCCTAATAAAGCTAAAAATTGGTGTGGATAATTATATAGTCTTACTCGTTCTGCTTGCAAAATTTTATATTTTTTTTTATTTTTTACTGAGATATAATCATTTTTCCTCATTTGCCCTTAGATTACGCGTGATTTTAATATTTAATTTCTCAACAGCAAGCTTCCTAAACAACCTGAAACTTTGATAGAATTTTTTTTATGATGAAATCTACAGAATTAATTTTGATTCAAAGAGTTTTCATCATTTTAGTCGTAATGCCCAAACATCCTATAAATTCTATAAACAAACTAATGTTACTTTTTATAAAATCTTAATCGTAATAAATGTGTTTATACAAGTCTGAAAATTTTCTTATTTAAAAATACATAATTATTTATAATAAATATTATAACATAATTACCTATTAATTTTCTATAAATAATTATTTTATAAAGACAGTTCATAAAATGACTGAAATGAATCAGCCAGATTCTAAAACGATGTACAAATCGTTGCGTTTGACAATGTAGCGGGTCGCTTATTAGCGTTTTATAAAACGACTAAAATTCTTAGCCAGATTGTAAAACATTTCATTTTCAACCATGATTTGAGAATGTGGCCGCATTTTATAAAATGCCTAGAATTTTTACGTTATTTTCACTTATTTGTAACAAGTCCACAAGTTAAAAAAGAAATTTGGCCACTATACCATACTACAGAGCAAAGATTCAGCTTTAAGAATCCATTTTGAAAATTGCTGTACGATGATTTTTGACGGAGTTATGAACGATCAAAGTAAAAATGACCATTTTCTCTTCAAATTGCGATAACTTGGTAAGAAAAAATCGAAATTTAAATGTGTTAACCCTCAAACACACCTATAGGTTACGGTAACCCAGTCCGTTCGAAACACGCGCCAGCATTTTTAAACGGTGAGGAGTGGGGGTTGGGACCAGGGGGGGGGGGGGGGGAAACTTGCACATTCCCACTACAAATCCCCCGGTATAGCAGCTTTAGCGTGCTCGACGCTGCGTAGCTGGAGCGTGTTGAAACACGCATATGGGTTACGTTCACCCAGGGCTGCGTTCCAAAACATTACCCGAGTGCCTCCGAGTATCATTTTATCCTTGTTTAACATTCAGTGAACAACAAGGATAAAATGATACTCGAGGGCACTCGGGTAATGTTTTGGAACGTTCACCCAGTGTGGTGGCAACGTGTGCATTTTGTCCTTATACTTTAGAAAAAAACTTATTACATGTGCTTGCAGCGCAAGCGGCCAATGTGTAGAGACCATGTCACCAAAATATTTGTAATTGCACCACAAAAACTGATGAATAAATTCATTGTACTATTTGTCATTTTTATACCCGATTTTTATTCAGAAATATGCATACTTCCTCCATTTTAGCACTATGTAGCCATAATTCTTAATCCGCCATTTTCAATTTTTAATATTATTATTGTAATTACTCCCAATACTTCATAGTCAACGCCACAGACAGTTTATCTTATTATTTTTAACGGAGAATACGATTTTTTACACAGAACATTGATCGTTTGATAAAAGTACAAAAATCACCTAACTACCTCGTCGATTAAACATACTTTTTGAAACAAATCATTATGACGTATTTTTTATCTTAAAGTACAAGTCATTCCCTTTCCATTCATATGTAATTAAACCCTCGTATCTCTTTTTAAAAGAAAATTGTGATTTAATTTTAAAAAACAGTTTTTACGGACCTTTTTTCGGTTCTCTCTCTCTTTTCTTTTAAGTATCTTGAATAACATATACCAGAAGCTATATGTTATTTTCACCTATATATTCTTTTTCCTTACTGTTTGGAGTATCGATAAAAAAAAAATACTTTAATATTGGTGCATTAGATCCCGAGATATAAAAGAAAGAAAATTACTGGGTTACGCTAACCCAGTGTGGTGTTAACGGGTGGCCCAGGAGGTGTGGTGTTTGAGGGTTAATAATAAACTGATATAAAGAATAAATTTTGTTCTATTTTGCTTATTGAAGCACACTCTACACAAGTAGGCATGGGTCAAGTAATCTGCGGTTCCGCCCTGGACCGAACTACCGAGCGCACGGCGCGTAAACCAGAGCGCTTGATTTGAAAAATTAATTAAACTTTAACTTGCAATACTTCGCTTAATATTAAAGATATCCAAAAACTGTAAACGACTTTTTGACTGACAATGAGTTTTTTATGTGAAATTTACGATATTTTTATAACATAAATCAATTAAACACCCTGTATATAACCCTGAAAAAAACGGCGCAAAAACTGTGGATACGATAATAGATCAATGTAAGATCCTATCTTGCTTGATAACAACGCAAACAATTATGCATAGGCGGAGAATACATTATAATCATTATATATTATAATATTCGCGAGTGAAATTGCACTTCTTGTTTAAAATGTATTTTATAAGATATTTTAATATAATCCGTTAAACTCATCTTTACTTTGGAAGTTAAAATTAAACTCTTCGCCATTCTTACATATCCTATTTATTCGATAGATAAACATTCAAGAAAAAATGTCCATCCTCTTAAGCCTACGGCACACGGTGCGTGTTTTGCTGCTGGTTTTACTGATAGATTCGTTGCGCGCTGTTCTGTAGGCTGCGTTGCGTGCTGCTAAGATGGCAATGCTGCTGGTTTTCACTTCACACTATACTAGGCCAGTCAATTTATAACGGTTTCAAATCGAATTTGAATTCTACAGTTTAATTTATGTGCTATTCGATGATAGTAAATGGCACTGATATAAACATATCAATTTTGTACTTTGTCAACCCCCATCGTTTTTGCAAAAATAAATAGATACCAAAAAAATTGGCTTCTTTCGACATTTTACTTGAAACGCTGCGAAAACAGTTCGAAATACAACAAAATTGCATATAGACAATTTGTAGAGAATTAAATTTTTTATAAAAAAGTCCGGGAGGGCATTTCTCTAAAATCAATAGCCTAAGCGGGTGAGTGTCGCCCAAAGTCGCGCGATCGAAAAGTGATGTCTCGACAAATTCTCAAGTTGCTCTGGTTAGTTGTAAAATTCAATATCGATACTTTAGCATTGAATGAAAAATCCCCAAAAATTCAAGGTTTAACTAGATAAAATAGGGAAGCTATTTCTGGGTTCAAACATTTTTTATCGATAAATTCGAATTATAACAGCTATGTAAAAAAAAATTTTTTTGTTTAATATCCTTGGAAAAAAAGTCATAAAAAATTAAAAATATCTGTCAGGCCTTCCTCTTGCGTAGTCGTTTCAAGGCACATCTAATGTTCATAATAATAACAAATTATTCACCCCATAAATCTCTGTGAAAGGTACAATTTTGTCTTGATTCCAAGTTAGTAGGTCAACGGTGCACTTACGGCGGAATATGAAGGTATCGAATATTTATAGAATAAAATTACCTACAAAATGAAATTTTTTTGGTTATTTTCCGGTTAATATTTTCCGAGATATGACTGATCAAAATTAGGATATCGAACAAAAAACTTTTTTTTTACATAGCTGTCATAATTCGAATTTATCGGTTAAAAAATGTTTAAACCCAGAAATAGCTTCCCTATTTTATCTAGTTAAGCCTTGAATTTTTGGGGATTTTTCATTCAATGCTATGAAGTATCGATATTGAATTTTACAACTAACCGAAGCAAATTGCGAATTCGCCGAGACGTCACTTTCCGATCTCGTGGCTTCGGGCGCCACTCACACCTAAGCTATTGATTTTAGAGAAATGCCCTCCCGGACTTGTTTATAGATAATTAAATTCTCTACAAAATTGTCTATGTGCAATTTTGTTGTATCTCGAACGGTTTTCGCAGCGTTTCGAGTAAAAGATTGAAAGCAGTCAATTTTTTATGGTTTTTATTTATTTTTGTAAAAACGAGGGGGGGGGGTTGACGAAGCACAAAATTGATATGTTAAATATCAGTGCCATTTACTATCAAATGGTACATAAATTAAACTGTAAAATTCAAATTCGACTTAAGCCTAAAATAATTCGTAACTTGACTGGCCTAACACGAATATTTGGCGTTCAGACCGAGATCTGTTCTTTTTAATTAAACTATGCTGTACTTTTTATACTTATATGTATATATATTGTATATAATAATTTCTTTTTATATTTTTTATAGTGATAACACTGAAGTTTTATGTTTCATTTAATTATTATATATGTATAAAATAATAATCAAGTAAAACATAATAACTTTAGTGTTATCACTATAAAAAATATGAAAAATTATTATACGAAATATTGCATGTAATGATAATATTAATGTGTGTATATGCAACGACCTTTACTATCGTGCCTATCGTGGATTGCTTATATAGTTCCATATATTATGTATAGGTATTTAATTTATCTAGCAATGTCTAGCATCAAATCACGCAGCAAAAATAACACCGGTTCGATTGGTTCTAACTTCGAAAACTAGAATGCTAACACGCATTACAGAGCACGCAGCGCACAAAATTTCTAGCTTCATAAGCGAGCATGTTAGCTCGCATATGGTAAATCGCATGAAATTTGACACGAAAAAACGCACCGTGTGCCGTAGGCTTTAGATAATAAATTATTGTATTTCTGTCACTAATCGGCTTTTCTCGAAATACAGCTGTTGTTTAGACAAGCTAAATTAAGCGAGTAATGTACACATCAGATGATAACACTCACAGATATCATTACAATGTTGTCAGACATGAGATAAACATATTCTGCTCTAAAGAGGTTTCTATCTAATACATGTGTATTACCTATGTATGTGTAAAAAGTGTTTATTGATATGATAAAAACTGATGTCAGTTAAGTCAGCTCAAAAGTGTCAGTTCGCAGTAGACTGAACAAAGAGCAACTGATTGTGAGAATCATGCTGCTGAAGCTACTGGTCGTCCTGCTCGGCTTCGGCTTTGCCATTCATGCGAATACAGATGAGACCGCTCCGAGGGTCAAAACACCTTTGGGAGGACTGAAGGGCTATTACAAGATCTCGCAAGATGGTTGGAAGTACGAGGCGTACGAAGGAATCCCTTACGCGTTGCCGCCTGTTGGAAAATTACGATTTAAGGTACATATATAGTTTTAGAGAGAATTAAATATTGATGTAAATATCTTTAAAGAGCTATATTTCGTGAAATGACAGTTCTTAACGCAATAAAAATTGTGAATTTTTACATATAGATGCTAATAATTTTTTTTTTTTTAAATCCGTTAATTATATTCCGTTACTTCAAAATCAAATTTTCATAAAACTTTTCTAGTGTGCAAATATTTGCAAAAAAATTGGCTGAGTATTTTTTCTCATATTTCCTGTGTAGCGTCCTCGACCGATACCGGCATGGACTGGCGATCTACTGGCTACGAAATTCGGTTCCATGTGCATTCAATACGAGCAAACTCCAGAAATGGAGAAGGTTGTGGGTGCCGAAGATTGTTTGTACTTAAACATTTACGTGCCAGAACACGTAAAGGGGAGAAATACAAACCTACTGCCGGTAATATTTTGGATTCATGGCGGCGCGTTCCAATTTGGTAGCGGCATGTTATATGGCGCCGAAAATTTAATGGACCACGACGTTATATTTGTAACATTTAACTATCGATTGGGACCAATGGGTATGTAATATTTTATACTCTATTACTTATACATATAAGAAGAGTGTAACATATCGAAAATAGTAATTTCAATGTTTCTAGTCAAATGTTTTGAAACAGATAAGATTTGACCTAGTCAGTTTTAGATTAAATATACAAGTTTGTTTTGATCATCTCATGCTTTTGATATTTTTAAACAATTTCTATTAAAAACATCAGGTTTTCTAAGCACGGAAGATGAAGTAGTTCCTGGCAACATGGGTTTGAAAGATCAAAGTATGGCACTTCGATGGGTGTCGGAGAACATCGAATGGTTCGGTGGCGACCCAAAGAAAGTGACCTTGGCCGGTTTGAGTGCCGGCGGTGCAAGCGTGCATTATCACTACTTATCCCAGCTGAGCGCGAATCTTTTTCAAGGTATTTTTTCCGAGATAAAACAGAAATCAATGCGAAGATTGAACCGTTTCTTTTATTTATTTGTTACGTTTTGCTTCCTCTTAGAGGAAGCTTTGTTTTCATAAACTTCGTATATGGACCTTTGATCGTATATAAAGCTAGGTCTAATCAACCAAATATTAAAGAAAAATATATGAAATAGGGGTAGAAAAGACCAAAGAAAAAATTGTTTTTTAGTTTTTGATGCCAATGTGTTCAGAATGTTCTAAAACGTCGAAAAGTTGCCTTTAAAAAAAATGTCCGTATGTATGTATGTATGTGGTGATTTGTTGTGGTTGCTCTAACTTCCGCAAATATTGAGATATCGGGCTGTTTTTTTTTTTAATCGATAGAGCATCATTCAAGGAAGGTTGGTATTGAATTTGGCGATGATCGGTAAAGGGGTTCTTTTTTTAAAAAATTTTAAATTTTTTTACAAATGTCTGTGGTTGCTCTAACTTCCGCAAATATTGAGATATCGGGCTGTTTTTTTTTTTAATCGATAGAGCATCATTCAAGGAAGGTTGGTATTGAATTTGGCGATGATCGGTAAAGGGGTTCTTTTTAAAAAAATTTTTAAATTTTTTTAAAAATGTCCGTGGTTGCTTTAACTTCCGCAAATATTGAGATATCGGTTGTTTTTTTTTTTAATTGATAGAGCATCATTCAAGGAAGGTTGGTATTGAATTTGGCGATAATCGGTAAAGGGGTTCTTTTTAAAAAAATTTTTGAATTTTTTTAGAAATGTCCGTGGTTGCTTTAACTTCCGCAAATATTGAGATATTGGGTTGTTTTTTTTTTAATCGATAGAGTATCATTCAAGAAAGGTTGGTATAAAATTTGGCGATGATTGGTAAAGGGGTTCTTTTTAAAAAAAAATTTGAGTTTTTTTAGAAATGTTCGTGGTTGCATTAACTTCAGCAAATATTGAGATATCGGGCCGATTTTTTTTTTAATCAATAAAGTATCATTTAAGAAAGGTTGATATTGAATTTGGCGATAATCGGTAAAAGGGTTCTTTTTTTAAAAAATTTTTAATTTTTTTAGAAATGTCCCTGTTTGCTCCTTTTGCACAGTTACTCTTTACATCCTTGCGTAAAACATAGGCTACTACGGAATCTCGATTATTCACTTACCGATTAGTTACTTTATTCCTTGGTTTTTCCGGGCGTTTTTTCGGGACTTTCGAGATTGCTCGCTCGCGATGTACGCACAAAACTTCGATATTTCACTTACCGATTACCGATTTTATCCCTTTGTTTTCCCGGGCGTATTTTAAGTCTGTTTGTTCTTTATACACTCATAAACTATTTGACCGATCTGAACCAACTCTTGCACAATTACTCTTTACATCCTTGCGCAAAACATAGGTTACTACGGAACCCCAATATTTCACTTACCGATCAGCGTCTTCATCCTTTGATTTTTCAGGGCGTTTTTTCGGGAATTTCGAGATTGCTCGCTCGCGATGTACACAGAACCTCGATATTTTACTTACCGATTACCGATTTTATCCCTTGGTTTTCCCGGACATTTTTAAAGTGAAATATCGAAGTTCTGTGTACATCGCAAGCGAGCAATCTCGAAATTCCTGAAAAAACGCCCGGGAAAACCAAGGGATGATTGATACTAAACATAAAATCTTTAGTCCATATTTATGTAAATAAAACTTATTAATAACAATAATTAAAAAGTAAAACAAATTCTATTATATTCTTCAGTCATTTCTACCCCTATTTTATATATAATTCTTCAAGATTTGGTTGATTAGACTCAGCTTTATAAAGCTTCTATGTATGTACGAATTCTCCGAAATTTGAAATGTGTGTAACACGAGAACTGATCAATCAAATTTTAAAGAATTATATATGAAATAGAGGTAGAAAAGACTGAAAAATATAATAAAATTAGAAATAGCACGATATCTCAAAATTAATGGAAATTAGAGCAACATTTAAATTTTAACAAATAATATATGAAATAGGGGTAGAAAAAACTGAAAAATATAACTAATCAACCAAATCTTAAAGAATTATATATGAAATAGGGGTAGAAAAAACTGAAAATATAAGAAAATTAGAAATAGCCCGATATCTCAAAATTTGTGGAAATTAGAGCATATTTTAAAATTTCAACCTTTAAGGGCTACATCTCAAGTCTCAATATTTAGAAATGTCCCTGGTTGCTCTAACTCATGCAAATATTGAGATATAGGGCTAAATTTTTTTTTAATCGATAAAGTATTATTTAAGGAAGGATGGAATTGAATTTAGCGATAATTGGTAAAGGGCTTCTTTCTTTATAAAATTTTGAATTTTTTAAAAAATGCCTTTGATTGCTCTAACTTTTGTAAATTTTGGAATATTGGGCTATTTCTAATTTTATTATATTCTTCTGTCTTTTCTACCCCTATTTCATATAAAATTCTTTAAAATTTGGTTGATTAGACTCATGTTTATGTATGGACGGATTCCCCGAAATTTTAAATGTCTTTAATTCAAAAACTAATCAACCAAATCTTAAAGAATTATATATGAAATAAGGGTAGAAAAGACTGAAAAATATAGTAAAATTTAAAAAATTACTAAAATCTTAAAATTTTAACTTTTAAGGGCTACATCCCAAGTCTCAACAATTGAGACTTTTCATAAATTGATATTTTTGACAATTTAGTATTAATTATTAGAAATTTTTTTGATTCTAATATATTCTTCAGTTTTTTCTACTCCTATTTCATATATAATTCATTATGGTTTGGTTGATTAGACCCAGCTTTATAAAGCTTCGATATATGTACAAATTCTCCAAAATTTCAAATGAGAAAAAGAAAGAGAGAGAGAGAGAAAGAGAGAGAGGGCGAAAGTGCGCTCTATTGCAAAAGCATTGATCGTTTTTTAAATAAAACTGACGTAAGTGTCTAGCCTAGCATCAGCCAATGTATGCCAAAAAGCCTAAAGTGCGTTCAGTTTTATTGGAAAACGATAAGTGTTTCACAAAAGGGCGGCCTTTTGCAAAAGGGCTAATCTTTTTGCAAAAGGGCTAATTTTTTAATTGTAGTTAGAACATCTCAAGTCTTAATAATTAAGACTTCAAAAAATGATTTTTTAGGATAATAAAAAAAGTGAGCAAGTAGAAACTTGCACATTGCTTTCATATAGCTTTTAAGTGTGCAAGTAGAAACTTGCACATTGCTTCCTCATAGCTTTAAAGTGTGCAAGTTGAAACTTGCACATTGCTTCCTCATAGCTTTAAAGTGTGCAAGTAGAAACTTGCACATTGCTTCCTCATAGTTTTTAAGTGTGCAAGTAGAAACTTGCACATTGCTTCCTCATAGCTTTAAAGTGTGCAAGTAGAAACTTGCACATTGCTTCCTCATAGCTTTAAAGTGTGCAAGTTGAAACTTGCACATTGCTTCCTCATAGCTTTAAAGTGTGCAAGTAGAAACTTGCACATTGCTTCCTCATAGTTTTTAAGTGTGCAAGTAGAAACTTGCACATTGCTTCCTCATAGTTTTTAAGTGAGCAAGTAGAAACTTGCACATTGTTTTCTCATAGTTTTTAAGTGAGCCAGTAGAAACTTGCACATTGCTTTCTCATAGTTTTTAAGTGAGCCAGTAGAAACTTGCACATTGCTTTCTCATAGTTTTTAAGTGAGCCAGTAGAAACTTGCACATTGCTTTCTTATAATTTTTAAGTGAGCAAGTAGAAACTTGCGCATTACTTAATCAACATTTTATTTCGCTTATAAAGCTTCCTCTATGAGGAAGCCAAATTAAAGAATATTTACTAATAATTGTACATGAAATAAAAAACAAGCTTCCTCATAGAGGAAGCTTTATAAGCGAAATAAAATGTTGATTAAGTAATGCGCAAGTTTCTACTTGCTCACTTAAAAATTATGAGAAAGCAATGTGCAAGTTTCTACTGGCTCATTTAAAAACTATGAGAAAGCAATGTGCAAGTTTCTACTGGCTCACTTAAAAACTATGAGAAAGCAATGTGCAAGTTTCTACTGGCTCACTTAAAAACTATGAGAAAACAATGTGCAAGTTTCTACTTGCTCACTTAAAAACTATGAGGAAGCAATGTGCAAGTTTCTACTTGCACACTTTTTTTCTTTATTTATCTATTACGTTAAACAGCTACGTAACAATTTTATATGATATAGGTGGTATATCATTCAGCGGTACAGCGCTTGATTGTTGGACGCAAGCTGAGAACTCCTTAGAAAAGGCCAAGAAATTGAGCGCTTTGATGGGATGCCCTACAACCAGCTCCAGAGATATGATACGTTGCTTGAGATATCGTCCAGCTCGTGCGATCGTCCAGGCTACAAGTGAATTTATGGTAAAACTCGCTTCTTTCTTTATTGTTTTGAAACAAGAACAACAAACGCGATCTTCGGATGTAAAGAGAATTTGAGAGATATGATGGATTTTATGATTTTAGCCGTTTTTCTACAATCCCTTCACTCCTTTCGGTCCGGTAGTTGAAAAGATTGGTGATGAAGCACCTTTCATCGACAGAACGCCCGTTGAAATCATCAATAGCGGAGACGTCCAAGATGTACCCTGGGTTACGGGAATAACGAGCGAAGAAGGCCTCTATCCCGTAGCTGGTAAATAAAATAATGCCTAAAATAAAATGAAAATTGTTTTTCCTTTAATAGTATGCAGATAGTTATGAATACTAACTTATTGCAGAATTCATCGCCAAGGATGAAAGTTTGAAAGAGTTGAACGACAATTGGGATATTCTCGGGCCGCACTTCCTTGATTTTAACTATACCATCCCCAAAGAGAAACATATCGAAATTGCTCGTCTCATTAAGACACATTACTTTGGCACAAAACCGATCAATCGACAAAGTACGAAGGAGCTGATACAAATGTCGAGTGATCGCTTCTTCGTGGTCGATAGTGAGAAAGCCGCGCGAATGCAATCTGAAGTAAATCAGAATCCAGTCTGGTACTATTACTTCAGTTACAGAGGAGCGCATAGCTTAAGCGATTATTTCAGCGGTACCAATGAAAATTATGGTAAGTCTATGTGGGATATACCAATGTTCGTATCAAATTTACAAATACTAAAATCTGGACATACTTACATATACTTTAATTAAAATTTTACTTATTCGTTTTATTAGGAGTCTCTCATGCCGACGACGTATTGTACGTACTAAATTGTCCCTGGATGAACCCAACAACAACACAAAAGGATCGCAATATGCAGAAACAGTTAATTGACTTTTGGATATTATTTGCCAGAGAAGGGTAAGCATAAAGCATTAGCATACTGCACATGAACGTAAAATCACGTAACGCGAAATTACTAATTCTTAAAATTTTTTTAGAATTCCCAGAGTAGCCAATGTGGAATGGCCAAAGTTAGATCCTTCGAAGAAAGAACTTCATTATTTGCATATAGCTGGTCCTGATCAAATTAACATGGACAGCAATGCTAATCTTGGAGAAAAAGTATTCTGGAATTCGATTAATTTCAACGAGAATATATTGGAGCACACAGCTGGAATCAATAAAGATGAGCTTTAAATAGTATTGGAACAAAGAATTGAAAGAATAAACGTTTTTTTTTTCTAAACTAGAAAGATTTAACTTAAGAATTAAATTTAATATTACTCAGTTTTATACATAAATTTATATCAAGTTCTTATAAACTCGGAGAAACATTTTGTTTATTTCCAACTTATAGAAATAATCAACTAATTTTTTGTACAAATGTAATAAAAAATATACTAAAACTTCCTATCGTTGATAAGAATATCGCAGCCACCAATTTCTTATAAGCGTATATCTTATCCCCTTTCTTAAAAGCGTATATCTCATTGCGAATGGTGTTGAATTACTCGAAATAGACATAGTCTTGTGCATTCTGGAGAATATTGAAAAAATATAAATAAGAGATATGTTAATTAGAGACATAATTTCTTTCGATACTTCTATTTAGCCTTGAAAAAGCACTATCAACTATATAGTCTATGAATTTTTATTCAACTCCATCCTTTCTGTCTTTCTGATGCCTGCTGCTTTCAATCTTAAAAATCTAGAACGTGTCGAAGCATCACTTTCCATACGTCTGGGTTTTGGCTACTTTCGCTAATTATCGCTATAATATATATCTAATATACATTTTCCAAAAGAATCAAAAATTAACTTGAAAAATTCTGACTGATGCGAGTAGGCTTTTTAAAGTTTTCATATTTTTTGGAACT
Source organism: Leptothorax acervorum (assembly GCA_035220615.1). Lineage (NCBI taxonomy): Eukaryota > Metazoa > Arthropoda > Insecta > Hymenoptera > Formicidae > Leptothorax > Leptothorax acervorum. The sequence continues at coordinate 181,896 of JASTWQ010000239.1, read as the reverse complement.
TATGCTTTTGTCACCGGAGAGACGGCAGATTTTCACTTAGCTTCAGATTATAAAAGCATATTATAGCGTAATCGACTGGATGGAACCTATTCCGGGTTCAACCCAGTTACAAGCGAAATCGAGCATCTATTGGTCGATTCGGGTCGATTCGCCTGCGTTGACCAATATAGACGCTCGAAACTGGATTGAACCCGGATTGGGTTCCTTCCAGTCGATTAAGCTATTAATATTGTCAAGTTTCATATTTTATTATAGTTTCTTACTTCAGATGGTGTACTAAATTCTCAGTTGAAACAGAATTTGTTTCAATATCCGAATTAGATATAAATACGATTGCATGTCCTGCCTATACCAAAGCTCGTTGATTTAAAATCCGACAGCATTTTGTATTCCATTTATTATACTGTCTCGTATATATATCTACTGTCTTTTTTGCTCTAACATTCGTCTACATCTTCGATATCTTCTGCACTTAAACTCCGAACTCCACTCTATAAATAACACCTTCGACATCCGCTACCAAGACTGCCATATTTTATAACGTCCTTTCCTTTACATCACTCTATTAGATAAATTCTGGTCGCATTTTCCTGCACATACGGTTAAGTATTTTAATACGTTATCTTCACCCGTAAATTCTTCTCTTTCTCTGGTGGAGAAATATCTCAAAATTTTTTATATTTTTAATCAGAATTTCTATAAAAATTTTCAGACTTTCTCACAATCAGAAATTTTCAGTTTTTATACGAATTAGAACGTTTTTCAGAAAAACTCATTGTCAGTCAAAATAAAAATAAAATATTTCTCGCCAATATATCTTAGCAGAAATCTGAATAAATATAAGAAAATCTGTGCAATTTATCAGAACGTTTCATACATACGGATACTGAAATATTCCGAAAATCTTCATCCAATTATTTCTAAAAATATCTCAGAAATTTTATATATTTTTTTAAAATTTTTTATAAGTCCCAATTCTTACACTGAGAAAATATGAGAAATTTTTTCACCAGGGTCGCATCTTAACTGCCCGTTTTACCGCGTCGAACAACTTTATATTCAACTAATTAGTATACTTATATAATGTATATCTATTAGTACTTATGTTCTAGTTTATTACCTTGTTTTTGCCTTATATGTATATGTGTGTGCGTGTACGTGCATGTGTATCTCTAGCACATGACGCGCACGTTTTCTCTATCTTCTCTCTTGTTTAACTATTGCCTTTACTGATAGCACTTGTTGGCGCCTTATCGTTTGCATGACAGTTTCTCCTTTCACTTTTTCTCCACGCATATAGTCACGAAGCTGAGTTTAGATTTTTTGAATAGTAGCAAAATAAAGATAATATTCTTTCGTATTATTATTACTATTATTATTACTATTATTACTATTATCACTATTATTACTATTATCACTATTATCGCTATTATCACTATTATCGCTATTATCGCTATTGTCGCTATTATCACTATTATCACTATTATTACTATTATTATTATTATTGTTGTTGTTATTATTATTATGTAAACCGTCATCTGCAAAGCTCAGATAGCCAAATCTGTCAAGAATTGATTTTGGAAGTATCTGCTGTAAATTTTGTTGATATAATATCAGCAGAAATCTAACAGAATCTGCTAACAGAATATAACGGCAGACTGACGGTAGAAACTGGAGCAAAATCTACACTGTTTTGTAATCATATTTAACAACGTATTTTATTTAGATATTTACAGATATTAATGACAGATTCTGCTCAGTTTCTGCCGGCAATCTGCTGCCAGATTATGTCGGCAAACTCGAGTGCCGGCAAAACACTCATTTTTTTCCTTCTATTTTTATCCACCATTACATCAACACTTGCGGTAACTTCATTGTTATTAGTTATATGCCTGGCTCATATATCGTTTAACATATTGGATCTCTCAGAATCGACATTTCCACTTGTTCTCGTATTGAAGAAGTCTTTCAAGATTCTTCCAATGCAGTTTTAGATGCTGCCTTATTATCTTCGAAAGATTATTCTCAATTATCGGATAGCTACCATATGTAAGCTAGTTTTAATAAAATACTCAAAGATATTTAGGGATTGCTTGTCAGTTATGGTTTACGTCGTATTTCTTCGATCGCGTGTACAAACTGACATTCTACAGTGACTTGATGAGCTGTTTTACGTTTCTTCAAAGTATAATCTGCTCCATGCTTTCTTCTACCATACTTGAAGATATCTTTCTTTTAGCGATAGTAGATTTCGTATCCGTTGCGATTTATCTTTGTAGGCTGTATTTTTCACGCAAGCTTCTCTCTGCATGAAGATCACGCAAAACTCTCATTATTTGCTGGAATGTCGTGTCATTCGAATCTTGAACTGGTCCGCACAGGACTCTTTGATTCGACATCCGTACTCTCTCTGCTTTGGATTCTCTAATAGGTACATCTGATTTCATATTTATCTTGATACTTCCTTTATCCTGCCATTTCAGACAAATAAGCTCATTACCTAACATTCTGTCTACCATTTGTTGAAATCGATTATATTTGGTCGCTATCGGAATCCTCGAAAATATCCATAGAGCAAAGTCCCCTATTATGAGATAGGCCCAGATAGGGCCTAATAGTTGAAAAGAAACCCCGTTATCTCATATTAGGAATCCTATCTCATAATAGGGGACTTTCCTCTAAGACCTGTAAAGCCCGTATCAGACTATAAATTGGGATTGAGATTAGATTGAAATATGACCAATCAGAGTAAAATTCACTAAACTTGAGATCAGTTTTCTTTATTCTGATTGATTAAATTTCAATCCAATCTCAATCCCAATCCGTAGTCTGATACGGGCATACAGTGTCGAAAATATAACTTGGATGACGATTTTGAATCTTCTGATATATATATATATATCTATATATAGTGAACCACGAGTATTTCAAGCAAGCAAAATGAGTTCATTATTTAACATTTTGTTGTTTGTTAGAATTGCGTAATTGGTTTCGCTATCAGGTTTGCACGAAAATGGGTCACAATATTATCTGTGCATGTAAAAAAAGAAAGAGATGCTATTAATTCTTCTTAAAAACAATTACAATATTTTTATTACAATGTCATCTTAAATAAAACATTTAAAAATTTGTACAAATTGATTAGAATATACGCATTAATTTAATACACATGCACGCATGTATCATGCGTAATTTATTCAGAACAATTCTATCAAGTATATAGTCACGTATGCATATATATGTAAATAATTAAAAGATATAAGTACAACACGATAAATATATCAAACATAGCGTGCATATCAACGACTAGTCACGTCTGCATATGTAAATTATAAGATTGTATAATACCGGAAAACACATCAAACATATCTCCAATAAAAATGATGTTTGAAAGAGAGAGAGAGAGAATTGCAGTATAAACTAAGAATTATATTAATTAATAGTAAGATGTATAACACAATATCATATTATATTACATTAAATTTCTTGTTAGAACAACTCAAATTGCAGATTCAGGTCAATCCTTTGTTTTTGCTAGCTTTGGTTTTGTGCATTTGGTGCTGAAAAAAAATCAAATCATAACAGATATCTCTGTTTACTTATTGATCCTCTTTTAACACGTATGAAATACAGTGTAATACGTATAAAAAATGTATATAAAATAGACAATGCAGAAATTATATGTACGCGATAATAAACTGGTACAAGATTTATCTTATCTCGCTTGGTAACAGAATAAAAAAATTGCACGTGCGTAAAGTTATACAATACATTGCAATATTCTCAGATGAAACTTTACTACTACTTCATGATATTAACAGATATTTAGGATGAGTGGTAAATTCATCTTTATCTTGAAATATAAAATCAATTTCTTTTCTAAATTCCCACATGGTTTATACATTGTGCATAAAAATTCATAAAACGGTAGATCAAAATTCATAAAAATTCATAAAAAATCCATCCTCTTAGATAATAATTAAATTATATTGTCACTTTTCTTAAAATACACGTACAATTGTCGATTAGTTCAGTTAAAATAAATATGTGACATGACATAACATGAAATGATCTTATGCACAAGTATTACAAACCGCATTGATGCATATGTTATTAAGCTTGAAATAAATAATCTGTCCTCCAATAGTTATCTAACTCATGCGTATGAGTATGTCCTCCAATAGTTATCTAACTCATGCGTATGAGTATGCGTACGCACACATAACGTTAACGACTATTTATTACAGAATATAACAGGCAACTGGTACTGAAGACTGAAGAAGTATCAGTTTGCGTTCACCCGAACAGAGTGCAACAAGCTAACTGAGAATTATGCTGCTGAAGCTACTGGTCGTTCTTCTCGGCTTCGGCTTTGCCGTTCATGCGAGTACAGATGAGACTGCTCCGAGGGTCAGAACACCTTTGGGAGGATTAAAGGGCTACTACAAAATCTCCCAAAATGGTAGGAAGTACGAGGCGTACGAAGGAATCCCTTACGCGTTGCCACCTGTTGGGAAACTACGGTTCAAAGTACATAATCATTTAATTATTGATTGTAAATTATTAACTATATTATATAAATTATACCTTTCAATAAGCTGTACGTGTTTCTTGAAATAACACTTCTAGTGTAATAAAACTAAAGTTTGATTCTTACAATAGATGTTAATAGTTTTTTTGAAGATATCTCGTCAATTGACAAAAAAATAATTAGTTTCCTTTACTTAAATCTTAAAAACTACCATTTTCACATAATCTTTCTAGGTAAGAAATATTATAAAAAGTTTTTTCTCATTTATTCTGTGCAGTCTCCTCAACCGATACCGGCATGGATTGGCGATCTATCAGCTACAAAATTAAGTTCCGTGTGTATTCAATACGATCAAGTGCCAGAAATGCCTCCAGAGAAGGTTGTGGGAGCCGAAGATTGTTTGTACTTAAACATTTACGTGCCAGCACGCGAAAAGGGAAGAAATACAACCCCACTGCCGGTAATATTTTGGATTCATGGCGGTGGATTCCAATGTGGTAGCGGCATATTATATGGACCTAAGTATCTAATGGATCGCGATGTTATACTTGTCACAATTAACTATCGGTTGGGACCAATGGGTATGCAATATTTGCATTATATATTGTATAAGATTAGTAGCATATTATTGAAATTAATAATTTCAGTGTTAAAATTTATCTAGTCAAGTGTTTTGATACAGATAAGACTTGGCCTAGTCAGTTTCAGATTAAATGTACAAGTTAGTTTTGATCATCTCATGCTTTCAATTAAAAAAAAAAAATTCTTAGGTTTTCTTAGCACGGAAGATGAAGTGGTTCCTGGCAACATGGGTCTAAAGGATCAAAATATGGCACTTCGCTGGGTGTCGCAGAACATCGAATGGTTCGGTGGCGACCCGAAGAAAGTGACCTTGGTTGGTTTGAGTGCCGGCGGTGCAAGCGTGCATTATCATTATTTATCGCAAATGAGCGCCGGTCTCTTCCGAGGTATTTTTGACATGATGCAAAAATCAATGTGAAGATTAAGTCGTTTCGTCTATTACGTTAAACTGTTACAACATAGGTGGTATATCGTTCAGCGGTACAGCATTTGATTGTTGGACGCAAACAGAGAACGCCTTAGAGAAGGCCAAGAAATTGAGCGCTTTGATGGGATGCCCTACAACCAGCTCCAGAGATATGATACGTTGCTTGAGATATCGTCCAGCTCGTGCGATCGTCCAGGCTACAAGTGAATTTATGGTGAGACTTTTACTTCCTTTATGATTTTGAAACAAGAACAACGAATTCTCATATGTTGTCTGTCCTATTTTGATTTTAGCCATTCTTCTTCAATCCCTTCACTCCTTTCGGGCCGGTGGCCGAGAGATTTGGCGATGAAACACCTTTCATCGACAGGACGCCCATTGAAATCATCAATAGCGGAGACGTCCAGGACTTACCCTGGGTTACAGGAGTAACGAGCGAGGAAGGCCTCTATCCTGTAGCTGGTAAGATAATGCGCAGAATAATAAGAAAATTGTAGTTCTCCCCTTAATAATTATATATGCAGGTATAGTTATAAATACTAACTTATCGCAGAGTTTATCGCCGACGATCGAAATCTTAAGCAGTTGAATGACAACTGGGATATTCTCGGACCGGACTACCTTGATTTTAATTATACCATCCCCCGAGAGAGACATGTCGAGATAGCTCGTCTCGCTAAGAAACATTACTTTGGTGCAAAACCGATCGATCGACAGAGTACGAAGGAACTGATACAAATGTCGGGTGATCGCTTTTTCGTGGTCGATAGCGAGAAGGCCGCGCGAATGCAAGCTAAAGTAAATAGGAATCCAGTCTGGTACTACTATTTCAGTTACAGAGGAGCGCAAAGCTTGAGCGATTCTTTCAGCGGTACCACCGTAAATTATGGTAAATCTGTGAACAATCAAATTTGCAATATCTATAGGTATAAGTATATACTTATACAGGGTGTCCCATGACTCAACCGCCATAACTTAGGAACGTGTTGGGAAGATCCTTTTATGTCGAAACTGACTTATGAACATATACCCGAAACTCGATCGTTACCAAAGTTACGGATGTTTTAATCTTTTATGATTAGCTTTCAATAAATACTAAATTATTGATTATAAATTTATTTTATTAACAGACGGATTATTCAGTGATTATAATTACAAATAATTTTCAAAATGTCCTCCTCCGGCTTCTGTACACATTCTGGCTCTTCTTAAAATTGAGGAAGTAACTTGGTAACGATCGAGTTTCGGGTATATGTTCATAAGTCAGTTTCGACCTAAAATGATCTTGCCAACACGTTCCTAAGTTATGGCGGTTGAGTCATGGGACACCCTGTATTCTAAAGAACTTTCATTAAAAATTTATTTATTTGTTTTATTAGGAGTCTCTCACGGCGACGACGTTGTCTATGTATTAAATACTTCCTGGGTCGACCCGACGACAACACAAAAAGATCGCGATATGCAGAAACAGTTAATTGATTTTTGGGTATTGTTTGCCACGGAAGGGTAATATAGCATGAAATATTGGCATACTGCGCATAAAATTGAACGTAAAATCACATAACGCGAAATTACTAATTCTTCAAATTTTTTTAGAATTCCCAAAGTAGCCAATGTGGAATGGCCAAAGTTAGATCCTTCGAAGCAAGAACTTCATTATTTGCATATAGCTGGTCCTGATCAAATTAACATGGACAGCAATGCTAATCTTGGAGAAAAAGAATTCTGGAATTCGATCAATTTCAACGAGAATATATTGAAGCACACAACTCGAATTAATAAGGAAGAGCTTTAAATAATAGTTTACAGAACAGGAACCCTATTCTTGAATTCATGCGATAATTATCGCATGCGATAATTTCATGATTCGATTTGATTTGCGATGATTTTCTCGCATACGATCTCACTCATTCAAGAATATACCATTTTCTATCGTATGCGATATCCCATGCGATATCTAGGGTTCTCGTTTCAAGAATAGGCCCCTAGAGCACAAATGTCTTTTCTAAACTAGATTTAAATTATTTTCAAAGATAATTAGGTTATTTATTTTTATATATAAATTTATATTAAGTTTCTCTTTATTCTCAACGTATAAGAATAGTTATCAACTAATTTCTTACAAATGCATCGTACAAATAAAAAATATAATGCTGAAACTTATTGTTTAGTTTATAATAATGTCGCAACTTATACCAGACACATATCTAGTCTTGTAATCCTTTAAATATGTTGTAGAGGAAGTTCTTCTAATTGTAAGTAATTCTCCGAAGTCAAACATTTCATTTACATTATGCTGATTGGAATGAGTATTTTATCTATTTAACGTTTTATTAAAATATTATAAAATTGAAAAATGCACAAATACAGCATTAAGATAATTATAATAAAGCTAACAAACTCCGCACTTCCGCGCTTGTACGTATTATACGTAAAATAATATCAATTAATTATGAAATCGAACAAATCCCCTAAATAAAACAGCACATACACTATAATAACTTCTGTTTAAAATGTTTAAAATGGAACTAAGGGGATCCTAAAGCCGTCTGTATTACCGACCAAATTCTATATCTGTCCTTGTATAGACAATGATAATAGACAAAGATAGACAAGCTCATAGGTTATATAATCTTTTGAGCTGCTATGTCTTCTTTGTTACGTGTCTGGGCCTAATTCTAACTACGGTATGTTATTTCTTCATGTTATCCGTTGTCCAGGCTGGTCTCATTTTGTAACAACAAATTGTAGAATGTTTATATGAAGCAAATATGTTGTCATTTGTCATGACTTGACGTGAGAAAATCTGTATTTCTGAAATAATTTTTGTTTTCGGCATAAAATCGACCAGTTTGGACATCATTAGTGCATATACTTTAACTTCTGAAAAGGATTTTTCATTCTGTAAAACCAATAAAAAGATATGTTACTAAAAAAAAAATCGGTAATATAGAAATTACAGGCGGGTTTAGAATCCCCTTAAACTAGTTTTATTTGCTTTGAAATTGATTATATTTAAACATTTTAAAGCAAATAAAACAATAATAACCGAGTTTCTCTTCTTTTCCGAATTTCTTCGTATTTATACATAATATACTATCTTAGCATTATTTATATAAATACAATATAAAATTCATTCAAATTACAATATAAAATTCAGAAAGAATTCGGATATTTATAGTCTAATTTAATGTGGAACTATTTATACAATATGATTTATACATAAGTGTATAAATAATTCAGCTTTTAAAAAATGTTAGTTTCAGAATTTATATCTTTATCCTGCTTTAAAACGTTGAAAATTTTGTGAAATTAAGAAGATTGATAGTTTAGAATCGAAACATACATAAGCAATGAAGAGAACAGGTTGAAAGTTTCATAAATATAATATAAGAGAAATTTTAAGAGATCCCATTGCACCTGATTTTCATTTACTAGAAATGTCACAATACATAGCATTGTTAGTGTGGACTAGTCTCTAAATTAATAACCGAAATATCTGGATGCAACATTCATATATATCATTATCAAGGGCCACTGGTTATGATTTTAACTTGAATTTGTCAAAATCCGTTTCTTGCCTTAAGATGCCCGTCAGGATAAATTCTGTAGATTGTACTGTAACAGTCTTCGGTGCTTTAGCGAGAAACTTTTTTGCATTTGGCAAATCTTCTTCACGAGACAAAACCACCGCTCTTTCGGGCCATTTGGTCGGTGGACGTAATAGAGCTTTTCCGCCGCAAGACGACACCATATCTATAAGAATACAAATACGTCAAATATATCTTATAATATCCTTAGTCGTATTGCTCCAGTTTCAAAGCGTCGTAACCCCTTCTACAAATATCTAAATTAGATATATGGAACCTACAATTAAACGCCGGTTTCGAACGGTACTATAGAAGAGAATTTATAATTTATAGCAAAATACTTTCGGCGGCTTGCCTCTTTAAACTCGGATCTTCGCTTCACTAGAGCAGCGCACAGCTCTCTGCGCCACATATATATATATATTTTATATATTAATATAAAAATATTTCTATCTCACCTTTCAATTCTTCTATAGGCGGTGGCGCGATGCCGGGCGTTAATACAACGATATAGCCATCCAGCATTTTTTTTTCCTTAGCTTTGTCAAGACTCTTCCTTAGTCTGAAACCGAACTTGGCTTCGGAGGCGGGATCCTTTAATATATAATTTTCCCAATCTAGAAACCGCGCCGCCGCTTTACTTTCTCTCAACCAATCGATCGCCACTATAGGTACACCCTTCGCCAATGCACATAGAAATTTATACGTTCGACGAACTTTGTCAGTAACCAAAATAGTACAATTTGCCGGATCTTCCACTTTGCTTCCACCTGTAAAATAAAAATTGTCAACAACCAGGAAAACAACTGTCAATAGTGTTGCGGAAAAATTCCACAATTTATTTGAACATATGCTCACCTAACGTTTTAACAATCTTACTGTAATCTTCCGTTATACCCGTAAACAAAACTTTATGTCTTATTGTAGATGGTGTAGAATTACTCAGGATAGACGCACTCCTGCGCGTTCTGGAAGGCGTTGCAAGAGACGTAACTTCTACACTTGTATTTAGCCTTGAAGCACTCTCATCAATTAGTCCACGAGTATTTTGATTCAACTCCGTCTTCTTTCTCATGCTTGCCGCCTTCGATCTTGAAACTCTAGAGCTTGTCGAAGCGTCACTTTCTGTACTGCCTTGGCTACTTTCGCTAATCGTATTTTCCGCGGAAGAATCAAGAGTCAAATTTGTGGAATTCTTAACACGAGTAGGCCTTTTAAATGTTTCCTTCTTTTTCGAGGTTTGTGCTTCTGGTAGTGAGGAGACGGAACTTTTAGCAGCTCTTCCGCGTTTAACTCTTGGCGCAGGATTGTCAAGTTGCGTGTTATCAGAGTTTCCCAGCTCAGACGACATACTACTCTCAGTTAAAACAGATTCTGTTTCGGTATCCGAATTAGATCGTTTCCTGCGACGAGTTCTCAATTCTCTTTGAAATATCTTTGCCCCGCTACTTTCTCTGACTGATAAATTCTTATCCTGCGCATTACTTGGACCTTGACCCATAATTCTCTCGACCTCTTGCGATGCATCACCTGCGGGACTCTTTATGGGAGTAATCACAACTCTCAGAACCTTGTCTTGCGACTGACTCTCCTGCGCTTCTGTTTCTTTTGCCTGAGCTGGTTTATTTCTCTTACTGCTTCCACTCGCAGTTACTTCACTGATGTGTGCCGTGACTTGACTGTCATAAATCATACGCCTGGTTCGTTTAACATTAGATCTTCCAGAATCGACATTTCCATCTGTTCCAGTATTTGAGGAATTCTCTTGAGTTTCTTCCAAGGCAGTTTCAGATACTGCTTTATTATCTTCGGAAGACTTCGCATTTTTAATTATCGAGGGACCTGCACGTGAACTCATTCTAGTGAAATAGTCAAGGACATTTGGAGATTGCTTATCGGTTGCGGTTTTCACAGTACTTCTTCGACTGCGTGTAGAAACTGGACATTCCTCAGTGACTTGAGCCGTTTTATGTTTCTTCGAAGTAATCTGCTCCTTGCTTTCTTCTACCATACTCGGAGATGTCTTTCTTTTAGAGATAGTAGATTTCATATCTGACTCCGTTGATTTATCTCTGTAGGCTGTATTTTTCACGCGAGCTTCTCTATGAAGATCAGGCGAACTGTTGTCACTTTGTCTGCTGGATTGTCGTGTCATTCTTGAACTGGTCCGCGCAGGACTCTTCGATTCGACATCCGTACTCTGCTTTGAATTCTCTGATACATCTGGTGAAACGCGCGTTCTTTTTCTGTTTCTTTTACTCTGCCGTTTCGGACAACCGAGCTCATTACCTAACATTCTGTCTGCCATTTGTTGGAATCGCTTGCATACGGTTTCGCTATCGGTTTCGCTATCCTCAGAAGTGTCCACAAAGCTTGATACTTTAGCAGACATTGGAGTGTCAAGAACAGAATTTGAACGACTATCAACGGACGGCTCGTTTTTCTCCGAATTCCCAACATGCTGTTCACATGGTGATTTTCCTCTCAAGGACTTACGTTTTTTCCCTTTACTTCTCGCGATGTTTCGTTTGGATCTTGTACTACGCACAGTCGATGTCGATGATGCAGAAGGACTCGCCGGATTTGAGAGTGTTCCCGATATTCTAACAGCTGGTAAGCGCGTTAGAATGTCATCGTCACTCTCATATAATGTGTCCAGCTTTTGCGCACGTTGCTCATCTGCTGATGGGCAAGGTGTGCAAATCGATGTTTTCTCTTCTGCATCAACGACTTTGATTGAATCTTTTTCCAAAACTTGTTTAATCGTTTCCGGTGCGGCTTCATCCTTCTGTCTTGTCGATTTCGAACTTCGAAGACTTCTTTCGTTATTCCCGCTTGAGATGGTTTCATTCCTGTTATCATCGTTTAATGTTTCCATTATTGTATCAGATTTGTTTTTCGTCTTTGAGATTCTTCTACTTCTCTTATTAAATTCCACAGCTGCATCGTCATCCATGGCTTTCTCATTATCTGCTTTAGATGCCCGCGAAGAATCAATATTTTGACTAGGAATTGCATTCTCCACGAACTCTTGTGTATCGATTAAAATATTTCTCTTTCGTCTTGTAGTAATAGTAGAAAAATAAACATCTTGCGAATCTTGCGAATCAGTTTCTGACTTATTTACATTATCTTCGGTATCTAGTAAATTATGTGAATGTTGATCACTAGGTACATGACTTTTCGTTCTTAATTGCTTTCGTGGCACGCTATCTGTACCTTTGTTGCCAGCGATGGATTTATTAGTAGAGTCATCACATTGCGATAATTCCAGAATATTTTCGAGACACTGCGTCGACATGTGCGGTGACTCAGAAATGTTACTTGTATCATTATTTACATTATCAAACATCTCATTAAGCTTTTGTTCGAGAGTGTCATTTAAATTTACCTGAGAAGAGTCTCTTCCGTGAGTGGAATTTCTCTTTTCTGTATCTTCAATTTCACCGATTACTTGTGTAGGTGCGAGCTCATAATCTATATTTTCACGATCAAGATTTTCTGTTGTGCAACAATCGACCGATTTTGTGTTAATAATATGCGTGGTTGCCATATCACCCACGTCATTTTGGTTATTTTTTGTAGCAAAGTCTTTAGAATTAATCACCGTTTTTTGAGAAGATTTACGCGATAAAATGGGTTGAGTAGGCACCGCATCATTAATGTCTGACATGTTTGTCCCATTGTCCTGATCAACGTTATTTATAATTTGCGTTGGCTCCATATCATCAACAGCCCTATTAATTTCCTTAGTTTTTTGTGATTGATTAATCGAAGAATTCGATGTATCCTTAGTCGTACGATTGTCCAATCGTTGCGTTGGTACATCAAATATATCTTCAGATTCGACAATTGCGCCAGGATCATTTCTATTACTTTTATCTTCATTAGACAGCTTATTTAAAGTTCCTGAAGATTCACGCTGCTTTTTAGCGAGTTCTGCAACGTATTCCTCTGCGTCTGTTTCCGAATCATCGTAGGTTTGTTTCGAGCGAGGCTTTCCACGCTTTTTCTTCAAAACTTTGCACATTACAAGCTCATCTTCCTCGTTGGTCTCAGAATCGTCAGACATTATGGCTTCGAATTTACGACTGTTGCGTTGAGTGGGAGCTTCGAATATGTCTTCGTCGTTATTCTCTTCGTTGTCCACTGCATTTCGCATATTTGTGACGTTACTATTCTTTTCCGATGATACTTTCGTAAGCGGTTTAGGCGTGGACGCATTAGATGCTTGCATTTTTTCTTGCTTATCAATACCCTCGCCAAAGAACTCTGATAGATACGTTGATTCAAGTAAATGGTCGCTCTGATTTAATGGCGAGGAAGTACGCTCTTCAACTCCTGGTGAAGATAAATTCAAAGACCCGGAACTGCTGGATCTAGACTTCGGTGACTTCCTAATATTCTCGTGATTTATGCCATCCTTAGTGGTATCTGCTGTACTGTTTTTATCTTCGTCCTTATTGGCTCGATCATTAGTCTCATTTGCCGTATCAACCGCCACGAATTGAGTTTCCATGTCGGATATATCTCTGCTTTGCTCGCTTGCAGTGCCGCCCAATTCAAGTTGAGTTTCCAAGTCAGATATATCTTCTGCAGTATAGTTATTATCGAAATTTTGTGTCTCTAAATCGTGAATATTGCGCCCGATCTGAGCTAAATTTTTCTCTCGACCATTATTCTTGCTAATTTGAGATTTGTGAGCATCGCTGCCACTTTTGTTAGTATAATCAGCATGCGTTTTCATAGTATGAATATCCATTGTAACCTTCTTCCCTGTGACATTTTGAATATTGACGTTGCTCGTTTGAGTCTCCATTTCATTAATATCGTCATAACGTTGCGTTTCTATATCGTGGATATCCATCACAGATCTGCCAGCTGTTTTATCACCACTTAGTTTTGGCAGCTGCTTGCCAGCTTTAGTATTTGCTTCAACAAGCTGCTCGGGTATATCTGTGAGGACCCCTTGCGTCTCCATATCATGAATGGAACTTGGTGCCATTTTATATATCTCCTCAAAATTCTGCGTTTCTGCATCAAATATACTGATTTGATTTTTGCCAACGTTAGTATCAGATGTGTTAAATACAGCGATTCGCGAATCATTGCTTTCATTCAGGGAGGTATTCTTCTTACTGCTTGTAGATTGACATAGTTGCGGAATCCGCGGCCGTCGAAAGACGCTGTTCTCGTCATCTTTCTGAGTTCCAAGAATGATGGATCCATCGTCGTCCACACTGGATGAATTATTCTATGCAAATGAATATATACATTACTAATTTTAGTTCAAATCAATGCAAATATTATATGCTAATCATATGCTAAAATACTTACGAGAGATGAGTCTGGCGTATTCGGAATTATTGTATTCGCAACTTTCTGCCGCGATGGTGCAGGCGTTTCTGGTATCACTGCATTGTCGGCTGGATATGTACGATAAGTTGCACGCACTAAGCCGAATTCAATAACACTTCCATCTTTGAGTTCGTACAAACGAGTGGGTCGCAATACTGACTGTACATATAAAAAAAAGAGAAAATGTCATTAATTTGTCTTGAAAACTGTCACAGTATTTTTGTCACGTCATCTTAAATAATACGTTATATAATTCATAATATATGTATACATATATGTTTTATGCGTTATTAGGAATAATTACATCGACTAGTGACGTTTGCATAATATGTAAATAATATTGTATAACATCAAACGTATGTCAAACAACTCGCAAATCAAAATGATGAAGCAGCATGTACCGAGTTATATTCATAAATAAAGATTTATAGCGTTTTATTACATTGTTAAGCTTTGTCTTGTTGGAAGAATTTAGATCAGAGATCCAGGTTGATCCTTGGCCTCCACTAACTTCAATTTCTGCGTGTAGTTTTGATACTGTCTAAAGAAAAATAATTAAATTGTTATAAACATCGTCTCAATATTTGGCATCAGATGCTTACCCATTGGTCTTTTCATATATATATATATATATAAAAGATCTGAGAAAAAAATGTGGTGCAAAATCTGTGTATCACGTAGCCAGAATCAATAAAGAAAAGTTCTAAATAATATTGGAGTAAAAACCAAATATTTTCTCCAAACAAAATTTAAGCCTTATTCAGATATAATGTTACTCAGTTCAGACATCAATTTATACCAAATTCTTATAAAATCAGAAGAATATTTTTATATTATATATATTTTTATTTTATTAACCAACCTATAAAAATTATTCTCAACCAATTCCTCGTACATACAAATAATAAAAAGTATGTTAAAACTTACTAAATTGTCAATAACAATGTCGCAGCTACTAAGCCTACCAATTTTTGTAGTCCCTGTTTTGATCGAATAGTCTGTGGAACCAATGCTTAATGTTCCAACCTAAATTAATTAATAAAATATAAAACATCTATAGTTAAACTGTTACACATATTATTTTAAAAATAAAATATTGGGGAATAATTCAATATAACGCTAAAACACTAAAAGAAAAGAATCTAATAACGAAGACTTATCAAATACATTAACATTATAAATTTCAAGTATATTGACATTATAATATTTGTATAATTTTTTATAATTTTATATTATTGAAAATAATATTTAAAAATAATATTAAAAATAATCATTAAAAGCTTATCATTAAAAAAGTTTTTAATTATATAATATATAATTATAACCTGCACTGACTCTTCCTCCTCTAGTGCAATTTTCTGAGTGAATTGAAAGTCCTCATCCTCATAAACTTGCGTGGCCGAGAGATCCATTATTATCAGTATTATTAAATATTATTTATTCGAATAACTTATGCTTAATCCTCGGTTTAATCGCCACCGGCAAGAGAATTCTTTTCTCAACATAACCTTCACCAATTACTTATAAAGTTCGCGGAATAATTACACGTGTAACATACAGACGAACAAATACTTAATAAATATAAAGATTTTACAATGACACTTTAAATAAACAAGTAATGTTAACACAAAATGTAACAAATATTACATTTGTATTTTTTTAAACAATCGACTACGCAGATAAGTAATTGCAGTTTCTGCGGAAATTCTGCCGCCAAATAGAAAAGATCCCGACATTCCCGACCAGGGCTGCGTTCAGAAACATCACCCGAGGCCCCCTACGTTCCAAAACTCTACTCTGAGTAGCAGGGTTAACCCTACGTCGTTCCAAAACGCGAAGTAAGTAACTATATGGGCGGAGCCTATTCGTTCCAAAAGTGAGAGTAAAGTAACCCCGGAGTTAACTCTGACTAAGTTTCCACCGAGGGTTCGAACCGGGTCAGAATCGGGTTAGAGTCGGGTCAGAGTTGGGTTGACTTGCCTGTTTCCACCGAACCAGTGTTACACCAGAGTTACACCAGGGTTGCGGCCAGGTTGAACGTTACCAACTGTACAAAATGTCAACAGTAGCTTGAAGGTTATGTGACTATCAGAACATTTAAAATATTATGGATCCGAGAGCCATAATATTAGTTGCACAGTACCAAAGTAATATGCATAAATTATTTCTCATATTACAAACTCGACAGTATGAAGTAAAACGTCTTCTGGAAGACTTATGTATAAACTCATTTATCAAATTGGCAACACTACTGTAACGCTAACTCAACTCTTGTCGTTTCCATCGAACCTCATTTAGACCCTACCTTAAAATTTTGTTGGGTAGAGTTCACGTTCGAGTTTGGTGTTTCCACCGCAAGAGCGCTCACCCAAACCCGATTCTGACCCGACTCTGACCCAGTACGAACCCTCGGTGGAAACTTAGGGTACGAACACATGGAGCGGAACAGCGTACGCAGAAAATTGCGGAACGAGAGCCGTGACCAATCACGAGCGTTCCGTGATTTTCAGCGACTTTCCGCGGTTTTCAGCGGACAGACTTCGCGGAATTGCGCAATTGTGCATTTAGAACATATATTTCGTTAATGAAGAGACAACATGGACAAGAAAATAACACCTACTAATTCTATTTATTACCTGGCAGTTATTATTATTATTTAACAATTTATTCCAGCTGTTTGGAGGTTAGCGATGACACATCCGCAACAATTCTTTACGCGAAATTATAGTCCTACATTCACATGGAGCGGAATGAGCAAACGGTAACGACTAGTATGTCTCAATAATTACTTTTTAACCATTCTATTTACAAGTTATTATTATTATCATGTTCATAAATGTTACATTTAATGGGTTTTCTGTTAGAAATATTTAACTTAGGATGCAGTCCCATGCACAGCGAAAAATCGGAAACGACAAAAGGGGAATGGACGCGCGTGCATACTGTGCAGAATTACAATCTTGTATCTACGTGATCTACGTCAGATTGTTGCAACTGTCTGCATTTTTGCAGTATTAGCATCAAATAAACTTTTGATCTCATTATGAATTATTCACGTACCTAAACAATGGTAATTGACACTATTATTACAGAATATTTATAGAATAAATAAAAATTTTTGTTAACTTAAATTTTCAATCAATATAATTTTGCGTACCTTTCCGTTTCTATTTTTCGATTTCTAGCGTCCCATGGAGCAGCTTTTTCAACAAGGAATGATACTCTAACCTCTTTCTTTAACCAATTTTTCTTCATAGAACCGAAAAATTAGTAATTTCGAGTGTAGTTGTTATACAAATGTTTAATAATATTTATTTCTTTATATAAATAATACATTTTATTACTTTTTACCTTTAAATAGCATTTCCGATTTTAACAAGTTCTGATTTTTCTTCAATTTTCCTATTTTTTAGCTTGCATGGGACGCCTGAAGTTGAAAAAAAGTAACGGAATAAGCAGACGACGCGCTGTGCAGCTGCGCATGCTCTATTTCTATTTTGCGGTTCCCTTTTTGTCGTTTCCGATTTTTCGCTGTGCATGGGACTGCACCCTTAATGCTTAAAATATTAAAATAAAGTTTTAACAAATTTGAAATGAAGACTTGTGATTGGTTGCGCGCAATCCGCGTTGCTTTCGTTACGCTTCATGTGTACGTAGGGATTGTGAATTCGCGCAACAAAAATCACGGAACGCTCGTGATTGGTCAAGGCTCTCGTTCCGCGATTTTCTGCGTACGCTGTTCCGCTCCATGTGTTCGCACCCTTAGTCTCTATGAACCCTGCTTCCGAGGTGGGTTAGGAGAGTAAACTCTACTAAATTTAAATATAAACGCGGGATCTTAGAACATAATAAGCGCAATTGCCTCTATACACCGCGGAAACGTTGGTCGTTGCTGTGATAAGTAAGAAATATAATATTAATAAGCATATTAGATAAAGTATTTTATATATCACACATAATAAATAAGCATATTAATTTCTTTTTTAATGGTTTTTTAGTCTGTTTTAGGATTGAGAGTTACTTTCAAAAAAAGTAAGATTTATTAGGTTAGGTTGTAACCGAACGATACATTATCGGGTTACGAGACGCGCTATTTTGTCCTCTAAGTCATCGGTCGCCACTCGGTTTATCCTTATACCACCGAGAAGGTAAGTATCTATTATACAATGGTTAACCAATTTGTTTAAACAATCTCCTTTTCACATCCCCGTCACGGATGCCAAGTCTCCAGCGCCTACTCTCGGATCACCGGTACTAATCACCTGCCTAAGCCAACGTGGGATCAAGATGGCTGACCACCGCCTTATCGGGTAAGTTACAGTACCAATGGTTAATCAACCTAATTAACCCTTTTTATTTTCAGGTTCACGCTGCGGGTGCTTCGTCTGCGTCGCCGTCCCATGGATCATCGCTGCTGCGCGCCGCTCAGGATCATCGCGTTCACAAGATAGCCGAACACCGCTCTCACCAGGTAAGTATGAGTAACGTGGTTAATCAACTTAATTAATATTGATTATTTTTAGGTTCTCGCTGCGGGTGCCTCATCTGCGTCGCCGTCCTATGGATCATCGCTACTGCCCGTCGCCCAGGACCGTCGCGTTCACAAGATGGCCGACCACCGCTCTCACCAGGTAAGTATGAGTGACGTGGTTGATCAACTTAATTAATACTGATTATTCTTAGGTTTCCGCCACGGATGCCACATCCGCTGGTCCCTCCGTTGATGCACCGATAGTAATCCTCGACCCGGATCGCTGCTTCTCCAAGATGGCTGCCCTCCGTTTAATCAGGTAAGTGTAAGGTAAGTAATTGCGACTTCGTCGTAATTTTCACAAATGATTATTCCATTTATTCACAATGCTTGTTTTACACAGCTGGTTGTACACTTTTATTTATTAATCGACGATTACTGGCAATCACGATATACGCGTTTTTAAGATTTGAAATTTATTATAAACTAATAAATTTTTTCAAATCCTTTTCGTGTATTTCCAAGTACACGAATTTCCAACCTACTAAACTGCGTGCCAACCGATTTGTCAGACTTTAAAACACAGTTTCGTTGGAGAATTAAAAATCCCCTACCCCCCTGATTGAAAGAAATTATTGCGAAAAATATTACCTCAGCCAGGGTTTGAACCTGGAACCTCCCGTATACCGTGCGGGTGTCGTGCCAATTCGACCACTGAGGCTGTGATAATATTTGTCGCAATAATACATATTAAGGTGACTAAGTAATAATAATAAGATGGAACACCGATATTTCAGCCAACGGTGTAAATTCAAACGAATAAGTAACACATTAACTTCGCCAGTGATTAAACCAAATTGAGAATATTAATCGACGATTACTGGCAATCACGATATACGCGTTTTTAAGATTTGAAATTTATTATAAACTAATAAATTTTTTCAAATCCTTTTCGTGTATTTCCAAGTACACGAATTTCCAACCTACTAAACTGCGTGCCAACCGATTTGTCAGACTTTAAAACACAGTTTCGTTGGAGAATTAAAAATCCCCTACCCCCCTGATTGAAAGAAATTATTGCGGTTGGCACGCAGTTTAGTAGGTTGGAAATTCGTGTACTTGGAAATACACGAAAAGGATTTGAAAAAATTTATTAGTTTATAATAAATTTCAAATCTTAAAAACGCGTATATCGTGATTGCCAGTAATCGTCGATTAATATTCTCAATTTGGTTTTAATCACTGGCGAAGTTAATGTGTTACTTATTACTTTTATTTATTCCGCGCAAGATGGCGGTCGCACGTCTCGCTAAGTGCGTAATTTCCGTTTCGGCACTATAATACCGTTCGCCTTTCGTATCGGCGACTTTTAACGCGTTATGCGGGCGTTCCCGTTTGTTTCGGACGCTGGGGTAATCTAATTTCGTAAGCCGGATCACTGTCGCGATAATTATTACGACACGTCGGGACATACGCGCGAGACCGGTGTTACCTCTACGAGCGCCCACGAGAGACTGCCACGAGTATTCCCTTGCGCTGTGGCTCCCCACTTTCGATATTCTATCCCTACTACGGTATCGCGGCCGCATTCTCTTTCGGTAATTTTCCACGCTACGCAGTTACAATAGGTGTTTACCGCTTGCGGTCACGCCAGATGTTCGTGACGGAAATTTTCACATGTTATGCTATAAGTGCGACGCACTTTCTCGATGCCCGGGTAGTGGTTTTCCACCCCCCGGGATTTTGGACTTTTTACATCGCTGACCCGCGTGTCCGGCCCCTCTTACATCCCTATAGAGGCATCCGGACTGACTTCCTAAAAAATACGTCCCGTTCGATTTTGTGTCGCCCGACGTTGACGGCGACCCCCGGTGCTCACTTCTAGGATCCCTACTGACTACATTCCGGACTTAGTTTTCGCATCCGGTGTCCGGGTATTGAATTCGCGGACCGTCCCCGTAACTTCCGTCTGGGTGGTCAGATCTTAACGGCGACCTCCGGTGCTCGCTTCTACGATCCCTAAGAACTATCATCCGGACTCGGTTTTCGCATCCGGTGTCCGGGTATCGAATTCGCGGACCGTCCCCGTAACTTCCGTCTGAGTGGTCAGATCTTAACGGCGACCTCCGGTGCTCGCTTCTACGATCCCTAAGAACTAACATCCGGACTTGGACTTCGCATACGGTGTCCGGGCGTCGATTTCGCGGACTGTCCCCACAACTTCCGCACGGGCGGTCGGATCTCGGCGGCGACTCGTTCCAACGGTGTGCCCCGTCTCGCTATCGGGGCACCGTGGGTTTTTCCCCGCGGGTGACGCTCGGTTCGCTATCTCGTCACCCAGTGCTCGGATCGCGGCACTCTTTGGGCGTGCCCCCATTTTACGACTCTGTGGTTCGGCACCGATGGCTATTTAGTCGCGCGGCTCGCGCGGTTTGACCCTTCGCGTCCACGCACCCGTATGTCGTCAATGGGCTTGATTGGAGTCGCGTTTTTTTGCTAATTCGGGTCCGAACGTTCCCGGTCCGACGTCTGAGTGTGGCACGACGCCTTATGTTATACGCGCGGTATCGGCGATCTATGCGCGAACAAACAAACAATACTCACGGCCGTGCCGGGCACTAATGGGCCAAAAAGAAACAACATAAATTAATCTAAATCGGCCAAAAAAGGAAAAACAAATAGAACTAAATGAAAAACGAAAATCAAAGGGAATACGGTAATTTCTAATGATTAAATGAGCCGCTGCTCAGCGTCCTAAAAGGATCGCGTTACTTAATCCTAACTTACATTCTATTGTGTCGTACGTGGCTCTTCGATGATAGGGCCCCGCCCGCCTGGAATGCGCGGTTGTCATCGTTGTTCCATCAGGTGGCCGACACGTCGCGTACGGCTGCAAGGTTAAGGTTAACTTTCAATCCAAAAACATTGTTAAAGTATTATACAGTATTATACATCGTTGAGCTTCCATTTTATTCGTTGCTAATACTACTTTTTCACGTTCCAAATCGTTCAACCAGAGTAACTTACTCTGGGCTTACTCTCTCCCCACTACCTTGGGTTCTTTAGAGTTGACGGAGTAGAGTTTTGGAACGCAGCCCAGGGGTATCATTTTATCCTTGTTGTTCACCGAATGTTAAACAAGGATACAATGATACCCGGGGACACTCGGGTGATGTTTCTGAACGCAGCCCAGAGAATGTTCACTCCGTCAATTGTTCTGTATCTTGGTTGCGACCAATCAGAGGATTTGTTGAGCAATATTGAGCTAGGGACCCTCTAGGGACCAATCAACGCAGAGTGTTAATAAGACGAACTCAACAGTTGTACATACAACAGTTGGTGTCTGCTGAACGCGCCCGCGATGTGTTGACTGTTGACTGTTGCGTTATCCATTCGTAGTATGTAACTACACTCCTGTTGTATGCACATTTCACATATTAAGCTGTGTCGCTGTTCGATACGATGTCAAATCACTCAAATCACCCCCGCAACGACGTAAAATAGCTCGCAATTAAGATGCGCTCTGTAAATCATTCGAGATATTTCAAATCACTTTTCTGCGGGAGCGGACGATGAAGTCTGTTGAGGTTAGGATGTGAAGAATGCTCGTAAAGAGGCCGGAAAAGCGATTGTGGCTGCTTTCAGAGTCATTTTGAACCGCTCAAACTATTGCCAGTTGATCCAACGACTTAATTTCGAGCCGCGCCACGAGCTGTCTACAAAAATCCATCAATTTTTCATCACACGAATACAAGAAGCATGTGATCAAATGAGGAGCATTCTTGTATTTAAAAAAAGAAAAGGCAAAGTTGCTCCCGTATTGTCACTCGAAAATATTTTCACATTTTAGCCTTAGTGTCCGCTACATCCTCGGCCAAGTATGAAGCACAGTTCTCAATCAGAATTAATAGTATGAAGCTACACACATGGTCGCTGTACGTCTCCTTGTTACTTTCGCTCTGCGTTCTTCATGGATCGAGCCGTAATTATTCAAACAGCAGCTGTGAAAAACATAACGATAACGACTCTATCGCAGAATCTCAACTGCATGAAACATCTGTGTCTTTAGGCCCATCCTGTCACGATACTGAAGAAGTTCAAGTCGCATTTTCTTCTAGTATAGTCGAAAATGAGTATATAATCAAATTCAATGGTTACTATAGAGCACATGCGCGAGAAAGTTACATAGCAGCTGCTTTAAACTCTGCTAACATTAAGAACTGGAAGATCATATTGCGCAACAATGCAGCGTCCGTATATCCTAGCGACTTTGATATTGTGCACTTAAAAGAAACAGATAAGTACGAAGGGGTCAGGGCTTTAAGTAATCATCCACTTGTAAAGACTGTTTCACCAGAGAGACTTATACATAGAACTTTAAAATTTATCAATAGAACATCAAGCTATTCTGATGTCTTAGCACATAGAAATCCCAGAAGAAGAATCAATGATCATGTAAGTTTGCGAATTGTCAATATTTCAATATTTCATAAAATTGATGTAGCTATGTGAAGTTTCGGTATTGAACCAATTATATCTAAGGCTTTTGTTAAGCAAAAGGACTTAATTTTCAGAATGTTCAATCTGGACAATCAACAAACCGACATACATCTCGAAAATTATTAAGAGCTATACCAAAGCAAATTACGTATTTGCTTGAAGCTGATATATTATGGAGAATGGGCATTACTGGGAAGGATATAAAAGTAGCGATATTTGACACTGGGCTTGCCGCTAGTCATCCACATTTCAAGAATATCAAAGAGAGGATAAATTGGACGAATGAAAATACTCGGGAGGATGGCCTAGGCCACGGAACGTTTGTAGCTGGCGTTATTGCGTCATCCTCTAGAGATTGTTTTGGTTTTGCTCCAGATGCGGATCTTCATATTTTTCGCGTTTTCACAAATGCTCAGGTATCGTCTTTCGTGCTT
This sequence comes from Leptothorax acervorum, assembly GCA_035220615.1. Lineage (NCBI taxonomy): Eukaryota > Metazoa > Arthropoda > Insecta > Hymenoptera > Formicidae > Leptothorax > Leptothorax acervorum. Next base: position 158,003 of record JASTWQ010000239.1, on the reverse strand, counting down.
TCTTCTTGTATTTTATCACTTAAAAGAATCTGTATCATCTGAAATATAATAGGTGTCTTATACCTCATGGTTCTTGGATGCATTTAATCATGCCATATTTCGGAAGGTAACAGTGTTAAATCTGAGCATTGGTGGTCCAGATTTTATGGACCAGCCATTTGTGGATAAAGTATGGGAGGTTACAGCTAATGGTATCATTATGGTGTCAGCAATCGGCAATGATGGACCTTTATATGGGTAAATAAAATAATATTACAATTTTCATGTATATATATATATATAAAAAAAAAAAAAGAATTCAGGACTTTTCAGATTTATATTACCAGAATCGGAAATCACTTTTCTGTACACAGATATATCTTCAAAATTATCATTCTTTCAACTCATGTATTAAATACATTTTACTTACAATTAGTTTAGCAAGTATTGTATGCGCTTTAAGGTTTGAGTTGTTTTCCTCTTTAATCTCTTGTGTATTTAGAAGAACTGTAAGTATGAGTAGTTTGTATTTGTATGTCATGGTATTTCGTTTGCACAGCACTTTAAATAATCCTGCCGATCAAATGGATGTGATTGGTGTTGGAGGCATCAATTGGGACGATCAAATAGCAAGGTTCTCTTCGCGCGGTATGACCACGTGGGAATTACCTTATGGATACGGTAGAATCAAACCTGACTTAGTCATATATGGATCGGGAGTAAGAGGATCCGCTTTGCAGAATGGATGTAGAAGTCTGTCCGGTACTTCCGTTTCTAGTCCCGTCGTTGCCGGAGCAGTAGCGCTATTAGCTAGTGCATTTGTAGAAACAAATGGATCTAAAATTAGTAAAGAGAAGGTAATTGTGATTTTTCATACGCCGATATGAATATCTTCTACAAAATATTATAGGAAAAAAAAGTTCTATTGCGTTTTATGCTTAATAAGTAATAATAAATGTATGTAAGGTAACACCGGCAAGTATGAAACAAGCGTTACTGAATTCAGCCCGTCGCTTACCTGGGATTGGGATGTTCGAGCAAGGCGCAGGAAAATTAGATCTCTTGCGGGCATTTCATTTTTTACAGTCATATACTCCCATCGTTACGCTCCATCCAAGGTAAACTTTTCTTTACTTTTCTTCCAATATAGAAAAAAAGTACTGCATTTTTTCTTGTCTCTTACTTGATCTTGATTGTATCTGCTTGATTAATTAAGTCCATTGATTCATTAGCGTTTATATTTATATAGATATATAATAATATAATCGCGTAAACGTAATAAGATGATCATAAATTAATAGACAAGATTGATAAAATCTTGATTACACGATGCAATAATTAATGTTTTGTTTCCGTTGATGATTAGTTATATAGATTTGACGGAGTGTCAATATATGTGGCCGTACTGTACTCAAGCTATATATCATACTGGTATGCCCACAATAGTCAATGTAACTATAATAAATGGTTTGGGTGTGGCTGGAAATGTAGTAAATCTTACCTGGCATCCATATGCCGGTAATGGCAATGGCGAACATATTGATGTGGCGATAACGCACAGCGATGTCTTGTGGCCATGGTCCGGCTGGTTAGCAGTTGCTATAACAGTCCCATCGACATCCCACGATTGGCAGGGCATCGCACAAGGTTTGAACATTAATTTCGTTTATTTGGTAGATTAATTTGTATTAAAGTGGACATTTCATGCATTTACATTTTCGTACAGGCCATATCTCGCTCACGGTTGAGAGCGATGGCGCAGGTAAGCCACGGCAATCAACGGTAACACTCCCATTGCAGGCAAAAGTCATACCCACACCTCCTAGACAGTGAGTAAAACTGTACAATGTGCTAGATAATCTTTACTTTTGAACGTAATGTACTGAAACATGTTCACGCGGATATTTAATAAATTTATTTTTATCTCTTATTATCTTTTCAGTAAACGTATCTTGTGGGATCAGTACCATAACTTGAGATATCCACCTGGATATTTCCCTAGAGATGATTTGCGCGTAAAGAACGATCCTCTCGACTGGAACGGAGATCATATACATACTAACTTTAAAGACATGTATCAACATTTACGTAACGCCGGATATTATCTTGAAGTGCTCGGCTATCCGTTCACCTGTTTCGACGCGAGAAACTACGGGACCCTGCTTATCGTAGATACGGAAGAGGAATTTTTCCCTGAAGAAGTATGCGTTTATATCTCATAAGATCAAGCTTGTCTCTAAATTCTTTCTATATATTCCGACGTGTAATAATTTGTTTTCAATTTGGTTTCAACTGCAGGTAGCAAAACTAAAACGCGATGTGGAAGAGGACGGTCTATCAATAATTGTATTTGCAGACTGGTACAATATGGCAGTCATGCGAAAAATCAAGTTTTACGACGAGAATACCCGTCGATGGTGGATACCCGAGACGGGAGGTGCCAATATTCCAGCTATAAACGATCTGCTTTATCCTAATTGGGGTGTGGCATTTGGCGACGAAGTACGAAACGGTCAGTTCACTCTTGGCCAACATGCGCCAGTCACATTCGCGTCTGGCACTACACTAACTAGGTAAAATATTTTGCGCGCGGGAAAACTGGTTTAGATTGTATACAGCAGATTTTATATTTGTTTAGATTTCCAAAGGACGGAATCGTTTTGTATGCAGAGTTATATGACCAGGGTCAAGAACTTCTGGAAAAAGAATCAGGGACACCTAAACTTGTACCGATACTCGGACTTTTACAAGTGACTAGTGAGAAAGATGTTGAAATGGCACATAATGACAAGATTAATAACGAAATTCAAGCAGATCAGAATGACGAAAAACATTATGTCAAAGAACAGATGGGTACATCCGGTAGACTCGTTGTTTATGGAGATTCAAATTGTATTGATGACAGCCACTTACAAAAATGTATGTATTACAAGAAAGAAATGTTAATGAGAAAATATTTTAATTTTAAATATTGATAAATAATATTTTACAATTTACATTAAGCGATATTTCAAATCTTTTATTTCTTTCTGAAAAATTCGATAATTTTTTAATTGTATAATTTTATGGTTTGCATATTATCGACTAAAATGTTATTGTTATCCATATTTAGCCTGTTTTTGGATGCTCGATGCTCTCTTAGAATACACAACGACAGGTTACGTACCTACTGTTTTCATGGATGAAAATCAGAAAAAGCACAAGACTGTTAAAACGACCAGTAACATAGAGATTGGAGAATTACCATATCGAATGAAGGAAAATCATTTTAGTCGTCACAGTAAAGTATTAATGGCTAACGAGCCAGCAGGCAGTTTCAGATCTCTTCCATTATGTATCACCCCTATATATGCGGTTCCCGTACCAGTTAATGAATCTGTACCAATGTAAGTAGATTCACATGCATATATAAATTCCAATCCAATTTCAAACATTTCGTAAACCTGTCCAATTCTTATCATGTTCCTTGATTTCGGAAAAGTAAATGCATGCTAAGGGAAAATTATCAAGATATCTAGTCTGACGTTTTAAAATTGCATCCCCAATTGTCCTATAATTGTGATGAAGAATAGAATAATTACAAGTCACAGCTAAAAATGGATGATGGCTCTCGTGTAAAGTGTTCAAGCAGATTATATCTTTGTTTTATTATTAGTAATCTTTTCTAGATTTTGTGAACATACTCCAATATTTCTTTTTTCATCTCTTTTTTTTACAGAGAACTTTACAAACCTCAGAAGCTACCGTCTATAGGAGATACCATGAGCGCAGTAAATTCAGTACTACAGGATACAGACACTTTGTGGCTTAAGAGACGAGTTGGTGGTGCTAGTATCCCTACGTTGCAACATCTCGGCACAGACATTTTGGCTTATGATATGAAAGAAAATCAGGGAGATGAACAAATGATCGTATACCAATGGAAATACGTAATATTAATAATTACTATAGTAATAGTTATCGTGTATCTGTATAACTATTTGGGATTGAACAGACATGCGCGCAGGAAACGTATTATACTCAGAATATTTAGAGCCATTGGAGCATTGGTTGTGCGTAGGATACCTGCGCAAATGTAACTTGATAATTTCGCGAGAGATAACTTACTATGGCTGCGTTCCGTTTGACGCTTTCAGCGCTGTAAATATCGCTCCATCTTCGTTTGATATACGATGTGCAACGAAGACAGAATGATGCTTACAGTGCTGAAAGCGCCAAAACGGAATGCAGCCTATGTACCTATTGTAAATAAAACGTATAGCTAAGATATTTTTTTTAGGAAATTGGGGGTACATTTAAATTCCAAGAAATTTATATGCAAATTAGATATTATGTGCCTTTAAAACATATAACATGCCACATGAATTTGTAGATATATAAATTATTTTGATATAAAAAAATCACATACTATTTATCGGCTTTATTTTTATTAACCAAACGAGATAATATTGAACCTAAATTATTATTAAACTAGATATAATATTGAACATAGATATTAGACCTAACGAGATAATATATTAAACATTTAGCTTTTTAGTTTTTCTTCTCTCTCTCTGAAGAAATAATTTCTAACTCTACCTTATGTACATCAATTATAAAACGGATTATAAGTAACCCAGTGTGCTCTATCTTGTTCCGTAGCAGTTTTATGAGTGGTAAAAATGCTTTTGAAAACTTCCGATGCTTTAGGATCCTTTGCGACGCTATAATCGCTTTTAGCTTTTTTATAAGCAGGATCATCGGCCTCCTTGTGATTGTTGTTCAATTTAGGGATTGCTTTGTCCTCCTTCTTCACCTTCTTCTTGGGCACTTCGTCTGTCTTCTCTTCTGCTGGTACATCATCATCTAACTTCTTCTTTTTCGACTTCTTTTGATTAGCTTTTCTGAGCGCCGCTCGCTCCTTGATGAGATCCAGATCGTCACCTTCCGCATTTAATATGACTATGTCTGTCTCTTCAAACGGTTGCTGACATTTGTGACATGACTGTGAAATTCAACACCTTGTTAAACTATGAATTCAGTTAGTATTTATTTCTGCTTATTTATTAAATAAATACTGGATATTTTACTTACTGCACTCTTTACTTCTTTGAGGGCGCGTTCGCTCATTACGCAACCGCACGACCATAGGAAACAGAATTTATATTTCCCATTCATTTCCAAACCAATGACTGGACAAATATATGGGCTTTTGCCTCCGTCGTTGTAACCGTCCCCTTTCTCAGCCTTGTCGCCATTGAATGCTGGGTTTGGTGTCAAATTAAGGTTCCTCACGTCCTTCAAGTTCTTGATGTGCACAGCAGATTCTGGAAGGGTGTTGCGGTCCAAAAGACCTTCCAGCACAGATTCCTTGCTGTACAGACGACCCAAACTGCAACCCACGATCGGTGGTTGCAATGGCAATTGCCGTATCGTACAGTGCCTCCACTTGAAAGCTAACTCCGCTTCTTTGTCTTTCTGTAAACAATTTATACGCAGACGTATAAATATGCAATTAATTGCTGCAGATACCAGATTTTATACAAGGTGAATAAGTATTTTAAAAGTAAATATATAATTTTAAAAAGTATGTTTACTCAAAACAGTTACGTTAAAAGCAGTTACTTTAAAAGAAATAAGCGTAAAATTATTCACTTTTGTAACTAATCATATGTGTATTAAACGCTGCCTTCTTCTAGATCGTTGTACGAGCATAGACAAAAAAGAAATTGATTAAATAAGCAGCACTGACTTCTGTTGGTGTATTAGATGTATAAATTAATTTGGTGCCTTTACATACATTCGATGCTTTATAATTTAGAGTTTTAAGATTAAACATTTTCGAGCCCTTTGGCGGTTTGCAAGTATGGACTTCTATGCTTTTGAAACACCATATGTACCGGATTTCTTCGCATTTCAATTAAAAAAGAATGCTGCTGAAACCACGGAAATAATTTGTTCTAGCTGACTCATAAAACGTGCAAAAAGTATCAGAGTTTTTGAAACTAGGCGAGTTATTTTGCAGCACGACAATGCTCGACCATGCCGCAAAGGAGACAAAGGATATCTATGCTTTGGGTTGAGAGAGGTCCCTTATCCAGATCATTCACCAGACGTCCAGACCTAGCCCCGTTGGATTACCAATCTGTTCCATCTGTTCGCTCCAACATCAGGTCTGGTTGATATACATTTCAAGATAATCGAAGAAGTCCGAAAAAAATTGAAGACTTTATCGATTCCAAAACCGTCAAGTTTCTTTCGTGAGGATATATTCGTCAGCTGACCGATAAATGGGGCAAGGTTATAGAAAATAATAGAGATTATTTCAAACATAAAACTTGTATTTGATTTATTGTGAATAAACCTTGAATTCTGTGAAAAAAGGCACTCGATTAATTTCACACCTAATACGATATAATATCCAAGATTGCGGAATAACAAAAAAAATGAAGCAAATTTATATCCGAGAGTGATACATTAAGAGCAATGAGAATAAAACAATATTAAATATCCAATATCCTCGCAGCAGTTCCAGTAAAAAATCGAACTTCTCCGAGCGAGGTTATGGATTTTTCAATCTTACCTGCTCCGGCTTCTTTTTCACTCTAACGAGCTCGTCCCTGCGCGGAATAGTGCCACCGTCGCAACCCATGACGACACTTCACGTTTTGCCACAAATATCTCGATATACTTGATATTGTATAAATGTATTCCTCTCCTTTCTTGATTTCAACTTCTTCTGGGAGCAAACGCGAGATGACAAGCAAACCAAACAAGACGGATGACGGATCATGGAGATGCTTGGCCGATGCGTATTGCGTATGTATGTACAATGCGTGTATGTATTCTCTTGCGCATGACCGAAGTGACCGAACTGTGCAACTAAGAATATGGCGGCCAACAGCTGTTCAACACTTCAACGTGTGTTCAACAATCAGTCGTAAGCTAAAATCAAAATATTCTCAGTAGTTCCACAGTGGACAGTGGTAATTCTGTAATACAAGTATTAAAGAGTGTTCGCATGCATTAACAAAAAATGAGTGAAAGAGGTGGCTACAGATGTTGTATGTCAAATTGCCAAAGTACAAGTAATGGCAAACGAGGAATAAAAGAAACTTTGTTCCGATTTCCGAAAGATACAGAAAGGTTATTTTTAATCAGTCCCTTTTAAACTTGATTGTATCAACACGATTGAAAAAATATGTGTACATATAAAAATTAATAGAGGAAAGTCCCCTATTATGAGATAGGATTCCTAATATGAGATATCGGGGTTTCTTTTAAACTATTAGGCCCTATCTGGGCCTATTAGTTTAAAAGAAACCCCGTTATCTCATATTAGGAACCTATCTCATAATAGGGGACATTCCTAGATTTTATTGTACGTACGTTTCCTGCACACACAATTTATGCAATATACATTAAGAGACCGTTCAAATTTTTTATTTTTATATATCGTATTTGAGATTAGTTTTGACAAAACTTATTATGACCGTGTTTGTACAATCAGTTATTAATCAATTATAATTAAAGTATATATCATATTTTTCAAACATATGTTAAGTGTTATTGTATTTTATTCTTGAAGATCGAAATTATGGGTATCAGCTTGTGGTCGAAATGATTTGTTATCGAAGAAACCCATAGAGCTATATAACAATTATAGAGTGTGTAAACTTCATTTTGAGAAACCAATGTTTCTAAATTTTGAGAAGACGAGGTTACAGCCACATGCAGTTCCAAAATGTGTTATTATGAATAATAGTAAGTTATTAAAATTTTATTAAAACAATTTTATTATATATAATTTTAATTATTAAAATAATAAAATTATGCATGCGTGCACACATATACAGGCACATGTATATATAATGTATTTTACTATTTTCACAGATGAAGCTGCAAGTCCAAGTACATCAAATGTAACAAGACATTCCATAGGCATGCAAAATTTGGAATGTAGTGAGGTTGAGTTTTTTGTGTCTAATAATAATGAAATAAGTAAAATTAATCTTACAGGTAAATGTAAATCATATATTTATATTCTATAACGTTTATTCTGCAGCTATTAAATGATGAAAAATATTCATAACTATATAATTAAAACGTATTTTTGTAGTAATGGATGCTATACACCTAGTAGAAGAGAAAAAGTCATCTACAATGTCAGATGTAGGAATGCAAACAAGTTTATCACTTTCTTCAACAGAGAAAAAGTCATCTACAATGTCAGATGTGGGAATGCAAACAAGTTTATCACTTTCTTCAACATCTCCACGGAAAATAAAACTTCAACAAAGAATAAAGAAATACAAAAAGAGGATAGCACTTTTGGAATCAAAAATGCAGCAATTACAAAAAATGGAAAGTATTGAATCATTGGACAGGTTATTAGATAAACATTATCCCAAACAGACAGCTGATTTTTTAAAAATACAAGCACGCCTCTTTAAAAAGCAGGAAAAGGTAGGCAAAATAGCACTTTATTTAAGCAACATTGTTTAGCTATATATTTTGTGAGTCCTAAAGCATATAGAAACTTAGTGAACAAGTCTCAGATATTTTGTTTACCTGGTTGTAGCACATTAAAAAATTTACACAACACTGTTACATAGATCCGGGATTGAAAGCTAGATAATGTATTTCAAATGCTAAAAAGTAAGATATATTTATATCTTACTTTTTATATTTTTCGCAATATAAATTAAAAACTATTTAAATTGACCAAAATCCATGGTTGAATTCATCGTCTCGATTTGATCTGAAAACGTGCTGTGTGAATCTGACAAATCTGGTCGGCTCGCAGTTTTTCAACGTTTATTTCGGAAAGATGATTGAATATTGCCAGTTAAAGTCGATTAAAAAATTCTTGTTAATTATCACTGGCGAAATAAATAATGTAGTACTTGTTACTAAAAAGTAAGGTTGATGAATTGAAAGAAATTAACAAACTTACATAATTTGCATGGATAAAATGGTCATTAAAAAAGCATTTATTTTATATTTCTTATAACATAACATGAGATAAAGTTATATAGATTTTGAAAACACAACGTATTATTATACAATTATATAATTCTCCATCGTTACCTGCATAAAATGTAGCAGTTTTGATGGTTAGAAGTATCTGCCAATCATGGAAACAGCCGCTAATTATAGTTACTTCTTGTCACACTCTGCAATAAAGGCCTCAAATTTGTTGCTGATAATAAAACAAGCAATACAAAAATTGAAAACCATTGGTTTCAATTTTTTGGTCTAACTACAGATAAGGGTTCCAATTTCTATAAGTTGTCTCAATTATTTATACTGAATATAAGTGCTGAGAAGCTACATTGTGAAATAGATGAAGATAAAATATATATTTGACACACCTCATCTGTTAAAAGCAACTAGAAACAATTTATTACATCACAATTACATTGATGCAGATAAAATTGCTTCATAATTGTAATAATAAAACACAAAATTTAGAGCAGCTCCTAAATTTGCAGATACCCATATCAATCCAAATAATTTTCAGTGAATGAAAGTCAAATATGCAGAACAGGTTTTGAGTAATGTGTTTCAGCGGGTATAAATACATATATTAGTTTCGGTTCCTTACCTGCGGCGATTATGTTTACAGCAGAGCTAATAGAAAGGTTTAATAAATTATTTAATATTTTGAATTCATCAAAAGTTTACAGTAGCGATTTCAGTAAACAAGCATTCACAAAAATAGAAATAAACAAAATACTTATATTTAAAAAAATAAATAAATATTGATATAGATACTTATGATTACCGTAATATGCCAATAACAGAGGAAAATGTGTTCATTTATATTTGTGGATATTTATTGCAACTGTGTTTATAAACACTTTTGTGATATTGCAATATTAATGCGCTGTGCAATATTAGCGCAAAAAGTTTGTAATTTAAATACTTCTTATATGTGGCAAGTGTATACACTATAGTGTTTATCAATTATTTAATGGATTTATATAAAAAACTTGAAAAATTTTTTAATAATATTAAACCAAATGTTATGCAACAGTTTTTATTAATTTTACGTCTTGTTGAATTTTCACATTATGTCCTAAATTTCCTAAAATGTGTTTACAAAAATTATTTATTAAAGCAAGAATATATTATAGTGAATTATACGTTAAAAATATTAATAGAGATTTAAAAAACAAAAAGGAAAGAACTAGAAAAATTAGAATATTGAGTCATACATAATAAAAACAATATACAATGTATACTTCAAAATTAAGGACAGTATTCACATAAAGACATTACCTACTTCTGAGTACTTAAGACGGTCTTCAAATAAGAATGGATTATGAATACCTAAATGTTTTATTTATCCTGTGCAATATTACCACAGCCATTCTCTTTATAGCTAATCATACTTTTTTATTAACTGTATATGCACCTTATATATATTATACGATTCTTAATAATATGGACACACACACACACACACACACAAAACACAATACAAAGTATCTTATATAAATTATTTAATTTTGTTAAACTATATTTAATATATAGTTATATGTATAGTTATATGTATAGTATCAAGTATGTAATATTTTTATGTATAGAATGACATAAAAAGTTGGTTGATAATCCATATCAAAGCCGATATACCTTGTATATCAAAGCCGTTTCAATGTGCAATAGTACTTTGCTTATACATAGTTATACATTTTTTACATCAATCGATATTCCCTGACACTTCTTTATTTTGTAGGACGCCGAACTTGTGTGACAGAAGCTACAATTATAAATTTCCAATTAAAAGACAACCTGCCGTGGAGCGCGAGCGACTCAGTCAGTATCATGATTCTTTTCTCTGGCGGCAGAAGTAAACTACAATATTTACAAAATGTTGGACAATACGAAAAGAAACGTAGCTCCAATCCAGAAGCTAAAATTGACATTATTCCACATTTGGATTTATAATTAAAATGTCATCACATCAAATGTCTCTTTTAAAATTTTGTACACATAAAAAATAATAAATTTTTAAATATAGGTACATACATAGCATATTGCAAAAATAACATCTTGATTCGACATATTTTTTATATAATTTTTTCTCGCTATTTTATGTAATTTATTATTTTACATTTCCATTACGTATATTCCTTTTGAATTTGTTAACTATTAATCATAAACAATTATATTTAAATTAAAATGAATAGCATTAAATGTTTCATTAGTTCTTCTCATGACAGTTCTTGAAATTATTTCACAATTTTATATCTAGGCCTAGTTTACACCGATCTCTTGATATGCGTATCAAATAGTATATTTGAGCTGATCAGCCAATAATCAAACTAATTTACTAGTTATTTAGGTACTTAAAGCGTGTATCAATAAGTGATCGGTGTAAACTAGGCCAGGCATATTAAATATATAAGGCAGGTTTATAACTTATGGTCGCGGATCTTATATTTAAGACCGTCTTAAGTACAATCTTAAGATGTTTTAAATTTTAAACCAATCACAGAGCGGACTATGAGAATACGGGCTTTGTATTTATTATCCATTTTAGCTACATCTAATGATCTAATTGTTAAGGCCATCACACACAAAATGCATAACGTCGCATAAGCATAGCATAAGACCGCTGGACCAATGAGCATCTTATGTAAATTAATATGGCGACTTTATCCTGGATGCTCATTGGTCCAGCGGTCTTATGCTATGCTTATGCTACGCTATGCATTTTGTGTGTGATGGCCTTTATAGCCCTTAAGGCCATCACACGCAAAATGCATAACGTCGCATAAGCATAGCATAAGACCGCTGGACCAATGAGCATCTTATGTAAATTAATATGGCGACTTTATACTGTATGCTCATTGGTCCAGCGGTCTTATGCTATGCTTATGCTACGCTATGCATTTTGTGTATGATGGCCTTTACTCAAATTATGGCCTGCACACAATCAACAATATGGCGATCGTGTAGCATCGCAGGACCACGCTCGAAATCGCAGCACTGGGACCACGCAGATCGAATGAAAATAGGTACAGATTCGCACGGTGCGAGAAGAAATGGATGACGAGAATGCAAGCTGCACGCACAACGGCGAGGAAGACGCACATCTGTCACTGCTGGATCTCCCGGTGGAGGTACAGGAAAAAAAAGAAAGTCGATTCCCGTGTATCACGTACACGCTCGAAAAATTCTTTTTTTTTTTTTTTTATTGTTGCTGTTATTTCGTTCGTCAATAGTCGCTGGAGTAAAGTGTGTTGAACAGCGACGGTCAACTCACACTCTCTCTCTCTCTCTCTCTCGTTCTATCTCCATCTCTTCGATCCGTTGGAACATTGTTTGGTTGTGCGTTTAATTTGTTTATTGTACTGTATTTCAGATATTTCTGCATATATGCTCCTTCCTAGATACGTCGATGCTAGTACACGGTTTGAGCCTAGTGTGCAAACAGTTCTACCTGAATTTGAACAATGACATCCCACTGTGGAAAGCGAGAATTAACCGCATATGGCCGGATGCTAGCAACTCGCTCTTGCATCCCGGTTAGCTCAAATTGATAGCACCTTACACCACGACCGACCCTTTTAGTTAATAAACAAAATACTCTTACTTTATACCAGCGCTGTCCGAACTTGCGCATGCATATGCAGGTCGTTGCTTACATCACGTTAGATTGTATTTCGTAGTTAGATTTTATTTCTGTTTGTTTTGAAAAAAAATGAGCGTGTTCTACAAAATATTATCTATATTATTTCTTATTTATAAAATGCTGCATCAAGCAAGCTTGAGCAACTCCGTTTATTGCAATAATTTGATCTGCATAAAGTGAGAACTTGAATAGATCTCTCGATCTAGAATGTGCTCGTAGTTTTTATTTGTACTTAATTCAAGTTGCATATATATGCATTTTTTTGTACTCAATATTATAGTACGAATAAGCTTTTTTGTAATGCCTGTCGCGAAAGTTTGATCTTCTATTGCTGTTTAACGTGCGGAAAGTGGCTTATTTCTCAACGATTCAATGTATGCCTTACTTTACCGCAATAGTGCGAGAAAAGCACTTTTATGACTTACTTTACCGCACTAGTGTGTAAAAAGACCTCCTTTTTTTACGGTTGATAGTTTTTGTCTCACGATTTTCGACTGACATGACAAACTTGAACGTAACGAAATTCACGCGAGACAAAACGTCAATTTGTTACATATTATTCGCTGAATACTATTTCTTATTTCTTACTTTTTCTTTTGCGGCATTACAAAAAATATTGTGTATGGCATGTGCGGAAGTCAACGAATTACGTCGCGCGTGAAGTTGCCGCATTCGCTTCAGCTTATAGTCAATAGTGCATTCACACTCGTACTCGTGTAAATGCACCAGCCTTCGGCTCATGCGGCAACTTTACGCGCGACATAATTCGTTGTTTTCCACACTTGCCACACAAAATACTATTGTCATATTAAATATTTCTTTGATATAAAAAGTCACGTGTCATTACAGCGAGGCCCGATAAACTGTTTTGGAAGTTATCATGCGTTGCGATCGAGAAACAAACAGCCCTGTGGAAACAACAGGATTCTATGAAGAAATTTACAATCACGGATCAGGGACGCAACTTGTCTATGTTACTGATGCATATAGTTAGGTGGCATATTATGTCAAGTGGACATCTCTCCTTGTGGAAAACGATATAATGATGATGATTCTCGTTTTTAGGATAGGACTTATATAGTAAGTTCGTCAAATGGTGAACTACTTTGCTATAAACTTTCTTCTCGCGAGGAACTGGAGGAACTGGAGGAACTGGAGGAACCTTCTTACGAAGTCATCAGGACGCCACATTATGAACGGATTCATTATCTGACGGCGATGGACCACACGATCTACGGTTGCACTATTCACCTGTCGGGAAGAACTGTTAGTGAGAGATTGTGTTTATATTTGTTTGTAAAGAGTTTTATCAATGGTTACACTATTTATGAAGAGTTTTATTGATGGTTTGGAAGCATGTTGCAAACACCTGGTTAATCCTCTGCTGCAATAACATTTTATAAATACTTAGAAAACTATAATGGAAACGTTTGAGACTATGGTATTAAACGCCATTAAACACTTCATAAGAAACGCTTTGAAAACGGTCATGTAACATTGATTTCAGCGTGCATCAAAATAACATTCCAACATCTCTCAAACGTTCTTTTCATAAGCCTCTAATAAATATCTCTACAACATGGAGATCTCTTTTAAAAACCTCATCAAACGTAAGAAGACAGTATGTAAATGTCGAATCATCCGATAGATGGAATCCGATGAGACCCGTTTCTCGTATTTAAAATACAACGAACGGTGTTATATAAGAACGATATAAATGTCGGAACTGGACAACTTGTATCAGTTGTATTGTGAAGTCCATTTTTATAATAAAATGTGGTACACTTTTGGATTGATGTAACGTTAATGTAACTTTATTTTAGTTGCCTTTATTTTTGAAGACTGATAATAATAATTAAATAAACATAAAACGTATTTTATAACAAATCTCGTTTCTTAAATAATTATAATTTCATATATTTGACGTCATTTTGACGCGTTTGCAAACTGCTGCTTAAAACACCTCGTGAACATTTGCAACACTCCAAAAACATCACACAACACTTTCCGAACATTTATCAAACATAGCCGTGAACATCTCATAAACAATTTAATAAATGTTTTAAAGCTGAAATGAAACATCTACTCAACACTTAAGCAAACTTCTTATAAACTTTCAATAAACATATTATTTTCAGGAAAATACGGTCAAGTCGTGGAAGCTCATGAACACCGGTCTCGTCAAACAGGGAACTTACCGCACTACGTACGTGATATCAAAACTGTTTCTTTCGGTCGTTTCGCGATGAGTAAACTGAGCGAGAAAGATCATTCCTCTTTGTGAGAGAAATAATTGTTTCCCTGCAAATTATTCGATTGCAAATAGTGCGTTCCGTATCTCGCTTGTCGAGACAGATGATTTGGAAACACAATTCTAAAGTTTACTCATCAAATCGAATTCACTGCATATTACCATTTTATGCGTACTTCTTTTTTCATCTATGTAAAGTATTCATTATTCCAGGAGCATGAGCACTGTGTAAATAGCCCCGCACTTGTTAAATTTTGAGTTTTCTTTTAACCCTACCGTATTGGACTACAATATTGCGCTAAATTTTGCCGCAAATATGAAAACAATATTTTAAACCACATTTTAAAAAATTAAAAAATATATTTTGTTAGCTCCGTACTATTTCCTAATTGAATTTTCTTCGTAAAAAGATACTAATAACCTGTGCCATGTGACGTTGAAAAAATATCGATATATCTATCCATTTACAAGAAAAAAATCGAAAAGTAAACAAAACAAACATTTAACATTTTTAAATTATTAAAAGTTGTGCTGCCAAATTTTGCTTTATTCTCTACCCCTTTTGCTGGATTTTTTCAACTCCTTTGATTTTCCGTACTTGTTTCGATTATCGCTCGGTTGTTTCGTTTAACACAACTCAACACAATTTACAAAACGTGGTTATCTGCCACGATTCGGATAGTATATGGGATTTTGAATTTTTGTATTCCTAAAACCTACGTTCCTAACAACGGCTGTATTGTAAAATCCAAAATTTGATGCGATTTTTTGTCAGAAAAGGTTGTGCTTGTCGAGCAGAACCCGACACAACTTTCAAAAATTAGAAAATGTTAAATATTTGTTTTGTCCACTTCCCCCCTTACGATTAATTTTTTTATCAATCCCTCGGGTTATAGCTTGTTTTTCTCTGTTATCAGCACAATATAGTACAACTTGTAAAAATACAATAAATATGTTACAACAATATTTATTTATGTTTATTTTTTATTCTTTTCTACTAACTGGATAGATATATCTATAATGCTTTAAGTAAAATACGCGCGTAACGTACGGACAAATTCTCATCATTTCTTAGAATTTTTCATTCTTATAGACGTTAAAAATGTTAATTATTGTTACTTATATATAATAGCTTTCACTCGATCAGCTATCTAGCTCTGATTAAGAATATAACAATTCGCCGAGTTTTAATGACTGGCAGAAAATACAAATCCACTTCCAAAATTTGTCCGTACGTCACGATGACTTTCATTCAACTCACAAATGAAACCATGTGAAATATGTATAATCACATCTCCTTTCAATTATTATCTTATATATTTGGACAAACTGCAGAAGATATGAGGATAATAGTTATGAAATTTGTTTAGTAACAACATTTCTAACGTTTATAAGAACAAAAAATTCTAAGAAATGATAAGAATTTGTCCGTACGTCACGCGCGTTTTTGCCCTTTTATCAACGGCACAACGTGGCACAAGTTAGCATCTTTTTTACTACAAGAAATTGAGCTCAATCGGGAAATAGTGTGGTGTTAACAAAATTTAATATCTTTTAATTTTCTTGAATACGGTTTAAAATATTGTTTTCATATTCGCGGCAAAAAATAGCACAATTGCAGTCAAATTTTTTTCTAACGGCACGGTTAGAAAAAATTCAAAATTTAATTAGTGCGGGGATAATAAATATTTCGTCTTTCGTTATTTTCTAAAATAGGCCCTAAGCTATCGAGATGAGGTTTTTGGCACCAAATGACACTGCAGAACAATGTAGCACAATTAATGAAAATATAATATTTAAAAAATGCGGGGCTTTCTTCACAGAAAGAAGCGGTCATCAGAGTCGTTGGAGTGCATAACATCGTGTCCAGAGCAGGCCCTTTTTGCGACCGCCAGCTCCGACGACGTCAACGGGATTGTATACGTGTTCGACCCGAGAGCGAGCAGTTATCCGATAATGCGCTATAACCAACCTGACAGCGAGTCTAAAAACGAGCCAGTGTACACGCTGGTCATGGACACGGAATACATTTTGTCCACCGACGGCGGAACGGTGTTCGTTTGGGATCAGAGAGCCGGACGGATCATGAAGTGTATCACAGTAATGTTATCCTATATTTTTAACATCAAGAATTAAGAGAGACGCGGTTATGATGTTGCAGGTATATGTATATATTTTAGATTCCACGTAAAGCGACCCCCACGTGCATGAGTATGCGACGGGATTGGGTTTGCGTCGGGGACAGCAAAGCGAAGATACACATGCTAGATCCAAAGAAGGAGTTCAAGCGAGTGAAGTCTTATTCCACCGAGCATACGGGAAGTATAACGAAGGTGCATCTAACGCACGGATGCCTGATAACGAGTTGTGTGAACGGCATCGTCAGAATTTCGAGCCCTACGGATCCGCCAAAGCCCATCGCTACTTTAAATTCAAGGCTGTTCGGTAAGATCACGAGCGTGAGTATCACATGTGTACGCCTAAGATTTGCCGAAAATATTGTATCATTGACTGTGAAGAAAAAATTTGTTAAACGTCCATGTGTAAAATGAGAAATACAGTTTAAAAATTAATTTTTACTTATACTTAAATTTTGAAATCAGGTTTTATTTTATCATTGTCTTCCGAATGTTAGTAAAGTCCTCATTAAGATTGACGACATTCTTACAAGTCTTATCTTGCACCATATTAGGTATTAGATATATGTAATTTTTCGTGTTTTTATGTTGCAGATGGACTACCTAAATGACACTCTCGCTATAGTCAGCCACCGCGGGCGCAGTAGTTATGATTCTTTCATCACGTTATGGCGCCCGAAATTGACGCGTTCAACAAAATATCAATGAATTGACAATGAGAATTTCTATTATTCTATAGGTATATTGCATCTATATGTATTATATATGTTTTTATTCTTTCCTAAGATACTATTTTAACGCGTCTCTTTAATATATAATGTAATATACTCGTATACCGTGTCGCGAAATTAGAAGTAGGGGAAAGTCGGACAAAACCGGGTACCTTTTTGGATTTGTTTTCCTACAAAAAATTGGGGGCAAAAAAATTCGACTGACCGTTAGTAGTCTTTAGTAAACCTTAAGGGGGGAAACCCATTTGTCGGGTCCAAAAAATCGATTTTTTGGAAATAGTCTTAATCGATTGCTAAACTATTCAAGAATATCCCCTGAAAATTTCAAGTCGATATCTAAAGTATTTACGAAGTTACAGCTTGTAGACGAGCCGGGCGAGCCGCACTCTGTATTACCTTCAAAAACTTTAAACGCGTTTTTCTCGAAACGTGTTTTTTTGATTTGTGTGCACGATTAAAAAAATTCTACTGAATCGATTGGGCTCTATTACCGCTCATTTTAAAGATAATTAAATTCTCTTGAATATGACATTTTCTGATTTTTGAAAAAAAATTTTTTTAACGTTTTTTTTGACATTTTAATGTCATTTTTTATGCAAAAAATACATAAACTGTGAAAAAACATGCAATTGCAATTTTTTTTGAAATATCTTAATGTCATATCGAAGCTACTATCCTAAGCTTTAAAAAGAACTTTGGTTTTTTGGTTTCAGATAAAAATTAAGGACGCTATCCTGCACACAGTGATTAGCGAGGCGAGATGTAAATGACCGCCATTTTTATATTAAATTGCAATATTTTTGCACGAAAAAATTATTTTGTAATCTTCAATTATATGTTACAATGTCATAAAAATTTCAAAGCGTTTGGAGTCATTATACCCGAGAAAAAAATTCCTAAAAATCATGCATTCTTTGACCCGACGAATGGGTTTCCCCCCTTAAGGCTTCTGGATAGTCTGGTTTTGTCCAACTTTCCCCTATGTATCGTTTTGTCGAAAATTTGTTTTAGTAAAAGCTTCACTAACATCGCTTACGATTGTAAGCTGCAATGAGCGATAATCATAACAGTTATAAGCTATTCAGGATGGGTCTTTTATATTAAAAAGAATTAAAAAAACATATTTTATTATACTATAGATAAGTGCCATATTTATATATATATGGCACTTATCTATAGTATAAATATATTTTATACATTGCATAATCGTATATCGTATCATTTATCGTTTGTCGTTTTGCAAATTTCTCTGACACACACACACACACACAAAATGTGTTATATTTTAATATAATTCCTTTTTTTCGCATGAAACTGGAGCGCCTGCAGACTCAAAAAACGGCGACGTTTAAAGACTCTTCGAAGTATTAGATGCCTGTTAATTATAACATTTATAAACAAAAATACAAGTTGTCTATTCGAGTAACAGATAACTTTCCTTATCTCTTTTCTGTTCGAGCAAAATTCATACCTCTCCCGAACCCCTGGTTTCCATGCACGCGTTGCTATGCGCTTAGCGCGCGTTTGATGCGCGTCTCCACGCGTTTCACCAATCGAATTGGTTTCCATGCACGCGTCGCCTTGCGTTATAATGCGCGTTTGACATGCATCTGCACGCGTTCCACCAATCAAATGCGTGCTTTTTTTTTACGCGCGCGTAGCGCGTCAAGGGGATCCTGCACCCGTCTGTATACCGACATTATCGCATTACAAGAAATCTTTGAATTGGCTTTACAGAATCGCAAAATTCTTTTATAGAATTAAAGTACGTGCAAAAATCTAGCGCGCAGCGGTCGTTTGTATTAAAACCGAAAAAAAATTAAAAATCTTACTTATTTTTGAAACGTAGAGCTGTCACCTAATGACAATATTTGCTTAATACAAAAATACTGCAGTTTATATATACAAAATGAGATAGAGGCGCGCTAGGGAAAACATGTAAGAATAATATCGTGCAAGTAGAACCAAGATTCGAAGCCTAGAAAAAAAGATTTTCTCTAATTGCATTTTATGAATGCAATGTAGGTTATTGTAGGTACTATCCTTGTCTAGATCATTGTCTACAGGACAGATATAGGTCGGTAACATAGAAAATGATAGAAAATGGTAATTTTGTCGGAAAATCATACGGGTGCAGGATCCCCTTAAAAGAATTTTTAACCCTTTTAGACGCGCAACGATCGCGTCGCTTTGTTGAACTTGGCTAATTTCAGTCGAATTTCGGCATTAATGACAGCTTGTCATATTTAATCATACATAATATCAATAAATAATAATAATTTTTGCGAAAACGACGAATCAGTAAATAAATTATAATTATAAACTCAGTTCGTCTTCGCAGTGCTTTGTGGGATTTAAATAGCAAATTTTATAAAGATAATGTATATGTATAAGAGGAAATTATGGGCTGAAATAGCCTATGAATTACATGTGCTTGATGTGTCATTGTAAATAAAGATCAAAGAGGTATAAATAAAAGCTGTGGAATACCTCATACACTTCCAAGAGTTCCAAGTAAGTTAGAAAAGCTTGAGCAAAGCTACTTAATTGTAAAAATCATGTTAAAGTATATTAAAGAAATGTAAATATATTAATATATATTAATGGGGCCAATCAGGGTTTTGCAGTATACACTACAAATACGTGATCATTTTAATCGCGTAAACGCACGTATCTTCTAGCCGTTGAAAAATGTTAAATGTATGTAATTATACTTATATGCGTTTGCTTATTGTGTTACAGGGTTTGTTCCATCCAGCCCGCGTAAAGTTCGTGACGTTTATTGGAAGATATACAATTCTCTTTACATTGGCGGACAGGATGCTCTCGTGGCTGGTTACCCTCGCATCATGAACGATCCAAAGAACCAATATATATTAATAAATAAAAGGTCAAGGACTCTCGAAAATTTAAACAAACAAGTAAAGGGCACTGAGAGTCGACGCGGTTCTTGATGCGTTGAAATATCATATTACTGATTTATTGATTCATTGTACATTCAATCCGTACGTTTCGGCTCAGGATTGAGCCATCTTCAGCGATATAAATTAATATTTGATCAAGTTCTCCATTATACTCTAGTGAGTTTCATGATTGGAAGATCCAGAAACGATGTTAGTTTGTAAATGACTACGAGATCAAAATCTGTAAATCCCAACTGAATTAATGATGTTGTTGTTTAAAAATAAATATGATTAACTCACCAAGTAGTCAAGAGAACGAGAACATTACACAGAAAGCCATTATCAAAGAATCAGGTACAACGTTTTATCCGAAACATCACACGATAAAGAGGTTCCGAAATAACGGTCTTGTCAAGAGAGCACACACATGGTAAATGACAATAAAATGTATGTCGCAAGTCAGATCGGCTAACCTACCAAACAAATGGAGACACTCGAAACGCGTGAAAACAATAAGAGATAAACAAATTTATATATGGGGTGTATAAGTAATGGCCTACATCAAACTTGAAAAGAATAGCCTTAACTCTCAAACAGATACAGAATTTTTACATCATGCATATGTATCCATATTAAACAAATTTTAAACCTTGCCCATTAATTTTATATGTCGACAGTCATTTTATTTTTAATTTTATTTTAATTTTATTTATTTCAATTTTATTATTTTTATTTTTAATTCTATTTCCATTTTTACTTATATTTAATTACTTATACACCCCATATATAAATTTGTTTATCTCTTATTGTTTTCACGCGTTTCGAGTGTCTCCATTTGTTTGGTAGGTTAGCCGATCTGACTTGCGACATACATTTTATTGTCATTTACCATGTGTGTGCTCTCTTGACAAGACCGTTATTTCGGAACCTCTTTATCGTGTGATGTTTCGGATAAAACGTTGTACCTGATTCTTTGATAATGGCTTTCTGTGTAATGTTCTCGTTCTCTTGACTACTTGGTGAGTTAATCATATTTATTTTTAAACAACAACATCATTAATTCAGTTGGGATTTACAGATTTTGATCTCGTAGTCATTTACAAACTAACATCGTTTCTGGATCTTCCAATCATGAAACTCACTAGAGTATAATGGAGAACTTGATCAAATATTAATTTATATCGCTGAAGATGGCTCAATCCTGAGCCGAAACGTACGGATTGAATGTACAATGAATCAATAAATCAGTAATATGATATTTCAACGCATCAAGAACCGCGTCGACTCTCAGTGCCCTTTACTTGTTTGTTCAATATATATTAGATACGAATTGGATTACGTATTGTAATAGAAAACTCGCAGCAATAAGACAGTATAATAACAAGGTTCTTATATATCTCTATAAGTATAAATATCCGCATATTAAAAACTCATCGTTATAAAGATGAGTTCGAACAAATTTTGCAGTTTCTCTTTTCCTGAATTTCTAAAATTTGCACTTAGAAAAAATTTATTATTCCAGGATATGTTTGGAACAACTACATGTGTCACGCCGTCATTTACGATGTCTAATGAAAAAAGGCTGAAGATATATTACCTTACATTTTACATAAAGATATATGTTACGATACTTGTGTAGTCGATATATTGTTCTGATATCAATTTTGAAGGCATATGGAAATGTCAGCACCTAAAATGAGAACACGCCAGGTTGTAGCTTACCATTTTAGATCGCAATCTTTTTAATCTCTGGTTCGTTGAAATTTAAATCTTTTCAACTCTGAATTTCGTGGACACTGGGATTTTTATTAATATTTAGAGATCTTTAGGACATCTTGGATTTTCCAAATTCTAGATACCGTGGATGTGCTGAGTCTTCGGGATCTTATTTTGTTTAAACTGTTTTAAGTTTTAAATCCTGCTAATTTGAACTAATAATACACTAAAAATTATTTTCGTGATTACGTAAAAACTATTATCTAACAAACGTTCTAATTAGTCTAACAATCAATAACAAACGACTAACAATCGATTCGCAAAAAAAAAAAAAAATATCAAAAGTCGAAGTTGTCTCGCTAACTTCAGTGAGCTCGAAATCGCTCGATCTCGATCAAAGCCGTATCGCGATACGCCGCGCGGTTGGCGGCACTGCCGCCGCGGAGTCAGCTGACGGCACACGGCGTTGACGAGCCGCGCCGCGTGACGGCTGACGCCGCGGCTAGTTGTCGGGCGGGTCGCAAGGCAGCAGCAGTACCAAGCAGTACGCAATCTGTCATCACGTGAGCGGTCACAATGGTCTCTGGTGATCCGGCCGTCGTCGGCGAGCAGCGTCGTCCTACTCGCGAGATCCTCTGAAGTCTCCCCCAGTCGGAAAGCCGACCTGGCGTCCGGCCGCGAAACCATCGACGACGACAACGAGGAAGAGGAGATTCGCCGATTTCCCCGCTGGTACGTTGTCCGCGCGCGTTTACAAAGTTTACATCCACTTCTCTGCCGTGCGACGAGATGCACGCGCGTGCCGATTTCGCTCTCGGGAACGAAACGTGGATAAATCGTTGACGCGATCGTCGAGCAGGGATCCGCCTACGAGGATCTTCGGCGATTCTTCGAGCATAATTCTTCGTCCTGACGCGTCGACGTTCACGCTCCTCCGCACCCGCCGCCGCCGACGCGTCACACGTTATTATCGATCCCCCCGAGGCGCGAGGGCGGCCCCCCGAGGTCCGCCGACGCCATTGGATCGGTCTGGAGACAGCGGCTAGTTTTCTCTCTCTCAATTTTCGGGATCGCTGGATCCGTCCATGTAGGTATCTCGCCAAAGAATCTGTTCAGAAATTCCGCCCAAGAACGTGCCGTTCCTTGACGTTGCCGCGTTGTCGCGGATTGTTTCTTTCTCTCTCTCTCTGTCTGTCTCTCTTTATCTCTCATGATATTGATCGGCTGTAGGTAGGTATGTACACCGCGGGCCGTTCATACGTACGGTCACGTGGAAAACGCGCCTAATTACATAACAAGCAGACGCGACGCTCAGCCACACATGCCACACCCCCTTCCGGGCGGGCGCGTGCGGCTATTATTCCGCGATCCGCAAATTCCCGCAAATCTAATTGCCCTTCGTATCCACGATGATCACGTTCAGCCTCTCGGCTCTCGGAACGGGCCATCTCCTGCGCAAAGCGCAAATGCGAACGGCGCGGTGTGCACTTGGTTTAATGGATGACCGACAGGATGGCATCAGGTGGTTGCTCCGGGGAAGCTCCTTAAGGTAGTTCGATGATGAACAACTTTTGCCAAAAGTGATAGGTTTTATTTTTTATATCGAAAGAAGGAACTCTCCTGAATCGATTGAGCCCAGAAAAAAGATAATTCACCGTCCCGTTCTCAAGATATTTAATTTCAAAATTAGGTGATTTTAACATTGGTCTAATAGGAAAAGAGGTATTTTCCTATGAATAACACGAGTTTGCAAAAAACCTTTTGCCAAAAATGTCCGAACAATATATATCGATGGAAAGAGGAAACTGTGAGGAAGCCTATAGTTGAAGGTGAACACGATCCACCGTATAGTTTTTTTTAAATTAATAATTAAAGTTTGTCTTTCGGTGCTCAAGCGCTGACTTTCACAACTCGAGCGTGGCGACGTGGCAACGCCGCACGCTGGGATCGTCAGCGTAAGGTTAGGTGTGAGTGCTGTGTGAGTGAATGTTTACGCCGAGCTCGTGATGTGCTCTGACACTTAGGTTAGGGTATATCACAAGTACCAACCGCACGAACTGTGCGGCGTTGCCAAGTCGCTCCCCTCATCTCGTGCATGAGGAAAATTGTTTATGTAACAAATTATATGCACCTTGTGATATCATATCGACTTTTTTCCATCGAAAATATTAATACGAAATTACTGTACTTCAGTAAATCGCCATAATAACGCAATAATTCAATCGAAATAATCTCCGAAGTAGAGCACTCAAGAGTTGGCACAAGTTGAAAACTAGTCAAGCGACGCGTTAACACACACTTTATTTTAATCTATTTCAGGCAAAATATTATTCTACAACGTAAAAATTACTTACTAATGGTCTTTTTACGTCGTTACGAAGCTTTGTGATGCATTATCCTATTTTTTATAATCATATAAATGATTCGATAAAAAAATCATAAACATTGCTTTGACTTCGGCCCTTCATCATCGAACTACCTTAAGATATTTACTTGCGCTTTCCTTGCTGTCAGTTATACACGGTCTCGTTGTAAATGCAATGTCTAGTAGGTTTGTGTTTTATCAATAAGCACTTTATATTATATCCCTGTCTATTCTAATGTGTGCTCTTTTGTAATACATATAACGGATTATAGGTTTATTTATTTTATTGTTATTTTAGATATGAATTTTTTTTGTTCAGAATATCTTCATACATTTGACTGTAATATGTTTAATATCTTTAAGAATGCAATGCCACTTTAGTAGAACTTACAGGGCATATTGTTATATATAGCTCCATGTAGATATTAATATTATAAAAAAGCGTAACTATGTATAAGTATGCCGCATAGGCCTACTCCTGCTCTACCTGTATTCTATATATTTTTTAATATAAAAAGAGATCAGCCCTTGCATCTACCAAGATTGTAAAATAATATATTCTATATTCTGTGTATATATACTATGTACATACTATGTTTATACTATACGCCATACTTTGTGTATACTATATACTATACTATATTGTGTGTACTATATGCATACACTATATTTTATACCATACTGTATACTAATTTAATGTGTCAGTTGGAGTTGAATATAGTACTCGTCGTTTAAGGAGGTATTCGTGAAAAGTGCCGGAAAAATAGACAATTTTTTTCTCAAAGGATAAAACCTAGAAACTTGCAGTTTTGCACATGTATTTGTTACTATTTTATTATCATTTCCATACCGCGTTTCATGTAGATAATATTTATTAAAGTGTGAAGTGCAATGGCAATTTCGATAACATCAATCACTCAGTGAAACATTGAACTACTTGTGTAAAACGAGGGGGAGATGTTAAAGATTGATGTAGCCTCTTCTTGTATTTTAATATTTAATATTCTTTCAAGCGACATTTTTTAGAAATTTCTTCTACTTTTTTAATTATCTTTGCATACGCCATACAGCAAAGTGCCATAAAACGCAGGAAAATTAATAGCGATACAAAAGCCAGTTTTTACGTGTAAAATCTTTTACGTTTACAATACTTGAGGAATTTGATTTTATACTCTTACGCATGCTTACCTTAATTTTTCATAAAAACGTGGTAATTGGATAACATGTATATAATTAGAAGAAATTCTTTTGTAATTTGTTTACATCTAGAGATAAGATACCTTAAAAAGTTTCAAGGTAAATGATGTCATGATATCGTCGCTGTTTCAGGTACATTAGAGATTTTGTCGTGAAACACATTACTCAAGATGACGGAGTATTGGCTGATATCCGCGCCGGGCGACAAAACCTGTCAGCAGACGTGGGAGACCATGAACAATTTAACATCCAAGCAGCATTCTCTGTCGGTGAACTACAAATTTCACATCCCAGATCTGAAGGTCGGAACGCTGGACCAGCTGGTCGGTTTGTCGGATGATCTGGGCAAGCTTGACGCATACGTGGAGCAAGTAACGCGCAAAGTGGCAACGTATCTGGGCGAGGTTCTGGAAGACCAGAGGGACAAGCTGCACGAGAACCTGATGGCCAACAACAGTAAGTAGAGGAGACACCTGTTACCTTGTTATCTCTTGAGCCTTTACATTCTTCCGACAATATTGTCCACTTGATGGAGGATCAAGTTGTTTATCAAAATCAGGGGTCCAAACCGTTATTCGCGTTTATATATTTCTACTCAATCAATTTTATCTCTATTTCAAATGTTAAGCAACACTCGATCTAATTAATAATGTATAAAAGACCGCGGTCTATTAATTCTATTTATCAATAAATATTGCGAGGTGTTATACTTTTATTCTGACAGTTCAAACTCGCATTTTCTACCTTGGTAGAGAACAGAGAACAGGTACGCTAGAAGAGTTGACTAGAAGATACGAATCTATAGAATATTACAATCCACACTGTTCAACATCTCTTGGATAAGTGTGCATTGTGCATGTTTATTTATTCGATCAGACTGGTTGTAGAACTAACTTTACGCGTTATTGGTGGTAAAAAAAAAAAAAATATTTTGGACCCTTGCGAACAGGTATCGATCGAATTGTCTATGCATCATTTTCTTATAACGCTCTAACTTAGGATAATATAATACATTCTGTTGATAAATTAACGCACCAATGAATACTGTACACAACACGAAACATGCACACTACTTCGAGTTACCTTTTTTGTCAATGATCCTCGATATCTATCAGTTATAATTAACCCAGATTTTACCTTGATTTATTGGAGATAATAATGAGTTCAATTTTAGAGAAGTATAATCCCCTCGTTTCTCTCCACGATACCCCATATCGTAGTTCGATAGAATGAAACTGTAACGATTTTGTCTGTATACACAAATAGTACGTACGAAACGTATGATATGTTGCATAATATTAGAACATTACTGCATGTTTCAATAGTTTAATTAGGTGAATACAGACAAAGTTTCCCTGTAGTACATCTATGTATATGGTGCATATTATAAATTGAAAATGACTTGTACAACATTTTTTTCTATTTATTATGATATAAAATAATTACACTAGACCTTTTTAGCGAATATTTTAATATACTTCAATGTATTTATATAATTAGTAAATTACCAATTAATAAATTACACAAGTCTTCATGATTTTTGCGGTTTGGAAAAGAACGGTGGTTTCTTATAGTTTTTTGTGCGCTGAATCCGAATCCGCAAGCAAAAATGTCCTATCGCATCAGGTT
This sequence comes from Leptothorax acervorum, assembly GCA_035220615.1. Classification (NCBI taxonomy): domain Eukaryota; kingdom Metazoa; phylum Arthropoda; class Insecta; order Hymenoptera; family Formicidae; genus Leptothorax; species Leptothorax acervorum. The sequence goes on along the minus strand of JASTWQ010000239.1, from coordinate 130,472 downwards.
TGCGAGAAAAATGGGGTTTCCCCTAAAAACGCGTTTTTGATCAGTTTTGAAGATTCGCAGCTGACGAACCCGATGTGCGAAGGACTTTTGAAATGTCTTAAATTAAAGCTTGAACATTGTACTTTAATATGACAATGTCAAATCTTTTTTACCACAGACACCATCAAATCTTAGGCGCGCATTGTTCTTAAGGCTCCTGGGTACTCGCAGCGGTACGTGAGATCGTAACGTCAGAAGCAAGAAATGACACGTTGAGAATTCTTGCGTATCATTGCCAAATAAAAAGACTTCTGCATAAAATGACACTTCATATCACTTCAGCACACTTCGAAAATACTTCGTTATCCCTTTCCCTTGACAGTTGATAAATAGCCGTAAAATGAATGTAATACGAAACCACAACGAAACCTAGTCATGCAGGCTTATGCGCAGGCGCATGATTAGGCTTTGTATCACATTCGTTTTACTGCTATTTATCAACCATCAAGAAAAAGGAAACCACGAACGTATTTTCAAAGTGTACTGAAGTGTCATTTTATGCAAAAGTCTTTTTATTTGGCAATGATACGCAAGAATTCTCAACGTGTCACTTCTCGCTTCTGACGTCGCGATCTAATATGGCCGCGGTGACTACACAGGAGCCTTAAGATTGGTGGTTGGTGTACGCTCTATTCTGGACCTCTACAAAACTATTGCAAGTAGGTAATAAAAATTTCAATAGTGGATTTAAGGCTCCTGGGTAGTCACCGCAGCTATATTGAATTCTTGCTATCGACGCGAGAAATGACACTTATTTTGTCGTCCGTGCCATTTTCAAATAAAGACATTTTGATAAAAAAAATCACTATAGATCGTTTCATAACACTTCTAAAATTGACCGAAAACTACCCTTTTCCCTCCACAATGAACAACAGTCATAAAACGAAGCCTAAACATACGAGTAAACAAGCTGTTTGACGACTATCGAAAGGAGTAGAAAATATTCCTTTTGCATATGTATTCCTTGCAAATCTTCCTTTTTGGTCAATTTTATGAGTTTCACGAATACGTTAAACGTTAGAGCACAAGTACAGAGCGAATAATAAGGAAATGGCACGGACGACGGTAATACTGAAGGAGACGGGCCTCCTCACCGATTTCGTTAAACTTAAGCTTAATCGACGCGTTTTTGCACAAAACGACCGAATCTGGCAGAAAAAAGCGTCGCTCTGCTCCGCGAAGCGAGATATTAAGGTAGTCCTTTCGCAGCACCTAGTCAAGTAACAGTCCGTCATGAGGTAATTGAAAACAAACATATTGCAACATCCAAATAATTATAATAATATAAAATATGATTTTACACGCATGATTTAATCGTATTTAATTATTTACTAATTAAAAAAATATCGCAATAGTAGTGCGGTTGGACTCTATTTGGACTCGAGTAACCTACAAATTTGTTATCACGTCTCCGTCTCCGTATCTCCGTCTCCGTTTAATCTCATATATCAGAGCAAAACATTCGACAAGTCCTTATTTTCAAGGTACGCACGAAATCTGGAAACTTCAGGGAATATTTTAAGACATTAATAATGTTCATCTGGTCGCTAAGTACATGTATTATTCGTTGAAAACTTCGGCCGTGGTGATTTGCATCATTCTATCTTTCTCGTTCATTAGATGTAAACAAGGATAGAATGACAATAGCACGCTCCGCGAACGCACATTTAGAATGACTTATTTCTTGTAAAGTATCGATAACCTCACCTGATTTGTCATGCACATGCCCCTTATTACCGTATATTTAACATATATCAAATTTAAGTATCTATCTAATACTAATTCTCATGAAAGGACTACCTTAACTGTTAAAGTTGACGACTATCAGATTATGAAACCTGTCATACCGACGAGATGTAGCGACTGTGACCATGCCTCGCGCTCTCCGCATACGCATGCTCCGTTTTTATTTTTCCTTGGCCTCATGCACATGCTCCGTGGTCGCACGCGCATGCAAAAGTGCGCAAATTTGAAACCTATGCAATAGAGTTGTAAAGTGAACTTCGAAAAAAAACATTTTTTTTTTTTATTTTTATCAACTATGTAAATAATAATTATTGTAAAAAATAATAATTTTTTTTTCAATTATTTAACAAGTTATGGCTTGTTAAATAATCGGATCCGCGAAGCTCTATTTCAAACGCTTCGGAATGAACCGAACGGTTTGTGACGTCACGATGCGAAGAGCCGAGGACAGCCGAAGAGCCCGTCGCGTCGTCTGCGCTCGTCGTCTGCCCGATGATCGTAATGCTCGTGACAGCTATCCTAATTGCGTCATATGAGTTGACTCAACTTGATTCGACGCTTAAGGGGATCCTAAACCGAAGGCCGAACTCCGACGATGTCGCTGTTTTACCGACAAAATTCTATATCTGTCCTTGTATAGACAATGATAATAGACAAGGATAGACAAGGTTATTGGTTATATTGCATTCATTACAATTAATCTTTTTTTGTAGGCTTTTATTCTTACTTCCAATTGCACGATATTGTTCTTACATGTTGTCCCTAGGTCATGCTGGTCTAATTTTGTGGATATTTATTGTGGAATTTTTGTACAAAGCAAATATTGTCATGTATACCAAAAATTAACAAAAATATTAATTTTTTTTTGTTTTCGATATAAATTCGACCAGCATGACCTAGATTTTGATGCGTACTTTAATTCTAGACAAGAATTTTGCATTTCTATAAAGCCAATTAAAAGATATCCTCTAACAAAAAAAGCCGGTATTACAGACGGCTTTAGGATCCCCTTAACCTTACAACAGTAACCTAATCTGTCAGCCTTCTCGACACGCGAAGAAAAGTGTTTATAGATATATTACCTTTAAAAAATGCTTTACAACCCTATTATGCATACTTATAATGCATAAATATAAATGTACTTTTCATATACCAACTATTCTCTGCTTTAACAAAATATTTCTGTTACAGATATTAAGCGTCGAAGTTAACGAAACAGAAATAATTTGTTAAAGCAGAGAATAGTTGGTATATGAAAAGTACATATAAATATGTACTTCATATATTAACTATTTTGTGGTTATTTTCTCGCCTTTTAGTTCTTATTTCTATCGATGTCGCCACCGTTCTCGGCTCATTACCCAGGAGCCTTAATACATGAGATTGAAGGTGCTTTTTTAATAAAATTTTTTTTATTTGCTTAAAAAATTATTGTTTTAACAACCAATAAAAATAACGATTTTTCAAAAAACTAACTTTGTAATTCAATTGTACAAAAAAAATTATGTAAGATATGTATTGTGAAATTTTTGCTATTTATAATGGTTTTGTAGAGGTCCAGTCCAGAATAGGGCAATCGTCGTACTTTACCGTGTGAGCGTACACCAACCTTTAAAAACAAAACACGCTCTGCACGCTTGAAATTCGATGGTGCGGTAAAAGATTTGACATTCTCCTATTAAAGTAAAATGTTCAAGCTTTAATTTAAGCTATTTTAAAAGTCTTTCGCACATCGGGTTTGTTAGCTACGGATCTTAAAAAATGGTCAAAAACGCGTTTTTGATGGGCCCCATTTTTGTCGCAAACCTGACTTGATAGGACACTTTTGTTTGCGGATTTGGATTCAACGCACAAAAAAACTATACAAAACGACCGTTCTTTTCCAGACCGCAGAAAAAAAGTCAAAATTTGCAGGCCTGTGTTATCTATGAATGATATATATGCTCCATATAATAGTACCTAGTTGATATATTCGTAGAATGCTTATTTATGTGTTTAGTTGTTTCCGTTTATTATCTACTACAGACTTATTTCTACAGTGATGTCGCTTGGCTTACTTTTGTTTAACTTCGACCACATTAACCCTGTTTTCCCACCTTTCTTATTATTTTATTAATAATTGCTCGTACATATGCACTACGCAAGAGTCTGTATTAAGGTGTAAAGGAGAAAAGAGATGCTTCTCGAGAGACACGAATACATAACATAATATGTAAAGGACAAACGAAACAAAAGTATATGGACAGATCTGGAATTATACGGACCACACGCGTGTCGGATAAAAATTTTCCGCAGGACGCGAGAAATCGCTTGGGTTACTGTGGTCACCAAGCTCTGATTAGCCACTACAAGATTTCATTTTCCTTGGTTCTTTTATCATCTATCCTCCTTTCATATTACTATCGTTTGCGATGCACCGTATGATTTCGAGTCGCAATGACTTACTTTTTTACTTTCCAGTATATACATTTCGTCAAAATTACTTATTATTTTCTCTCGAATATTCCTTTTGTTGCTTAGTTTTTCTACTTCGTTATTGTTTTCGCAGTATATTGGAGTATTTAACGTTTAATAAAATGTGATTAATATGGGAAAATATATTTTATAAATCCCAGAATTTATATATTTTAGATTCTTCTCTGAATACGTTCAAATTAATATGTAGAAATAGAAATTACAGCTATTTAAAGGACAGAAAAAGCTTTTGATCATACACATTGAATAGTACAATTTACAAATGTGGGCTGTCCAAATTTTAAATACTGTAGAAATACTCAAAGCGTTAGGCAGCGCATTAAATTATTTTGCTGTGTCATTAAACGTTGTATCATTCGCTCTTTTTAAAATAACTTGCTACCTTATCTTTTTGTATCAGACTGTGTCTGTATACATATTTTGGAACATCTGCATCTATTTGACTAATCGATATTAACAATATGTTACAACTGAAAACGACATTAAATCTGAATTTCGTTACTCTGGTTGGTAAAAGTAAGATGATCCGCGCTAAGTACTCCTTATTTTCTTCTCCTGAGTTGTTTTTTTATTTAGTTTTGTCAGCATTGTCGTTAGGCGTTTGCGTAGGAGACAATAATAGTTGAGCAAGACAATAAGAAAGATCGCGCGGAGATTGGGACTGGGCTGTAATGGATAGGTCAAACATCAATGGAGGGGGAGAGCTCGAGCTCCGAAGGGGGTCCGGACACCCCGCCAAACACCCCTGTTACACCATCACACAAGACTACGATGGAGCATCACAGACAGTGGAGGGAATTGGACAAGTCCGAACCAGAGCCGGCCGCCTGTTTAGGTCAGCATCATCACCAACGTCATCATTTCCACGACCATCATCATCATCATCATCATCACCAACATCACCAACATCATGAACATCGTCATCATAGTTCTCATAAGCATCACCACAACGGTCATTCCCCCGCGTTCGAAAAGAAGCTGTCGTACGATCTTCAGGGCATCTGTGATGTCAAAGCTCAGCCCAACAACTATGCCTCGTCGATATACTCATGCTACCATGCCCATTGGTGCGTTGCTTCTGTACCTTCGACGCCACGCTCCAGTCCCACTCCCGCGAGTCCAACACTCTCCTCCCTCTCATCGAACTGTAGCAGCGAAGGAGAGTTTGGGTGGCAGCAGCCGTTACGTCCGCGGACCACCACCAAGAAAGATCCAGATCGATCTGCCCGCAAATCGGTTGGAGATGATGATGACGACAATGACGATGCGGACCAAAACAGCGACCAAGACCAAGACCATAGTGGCAATTTGCCAAATCCAGGTACCCTGCCACTGCCGGCCGATACGAGGCCGTCATTCCTCTTCCCTTTTGTATCCCTCCTTCTTCTTGATACATAGCTGCAAAGCTTTGTTCGTCCCGTGCACCACGTGTCTCGATGGTTTAGCGACTGAATCATTATCGTGTTTTCTTGGGAAATAAACGCAGGAAAAAAAACAGAGAGGTTGTCAGAATACTTGAGTAGAGATACTTGTTATAATTTACAGGATGGTAAAAACACATTTGAAAAAGTTTGGAAATAAAGAAGAAGTAAAGAAAAGAAATAAGGAAACGATTTACTATAGTTCTGAACTTTATCACATTGTAAATACTAAATATAATGTAGGCATACTTACACTTTTATAGTGCTATTTTTTTCAACATCAACTTTGCATTATACATGTATGTATATACATATCATACTTATCATTCAATTTAAAACTTTTGTTAAAATATGTAAAATTATTTTAATAAGGAAGAATTATTTATTGTTGATTTGCTTTCTCTTTGTATTATTGTTTTGTAGTTAAAATTATTGTCTTAAATGTCGTAATAAATCTTAATTATATTAATAAAAGCATGAAAAAAAACATAATTTTTTAAATAATTAATAAGGAAACAAGAAATATATGGCAATCTCTCTTCTGATAAAATTGGTGTATTTAAATTGAAATTAATACATTTTTTTTGAAATTGTAATCAAAAACGTTTTCCGATTGCATTCATTTAATGATTAATAAACCGGAAGCTGTTAAAGGGAAAATTCATCATTCCGTAGCACATCCTGATTATGATGAGTGTGTATATCTTTTTTTCACAAAACTGATTTTCTTCAAGAAATTTCGCTGATGTATTTTTGGTTTTTGGCTCGTTTGTCTTCTGTCCTTTATACTAGTTATGTATAGTTATGTTACAATTTTACACAACCGTTATACGCGCGAACGCTCAATATCCCATTTTATGGTGAATCGATTTGCATACTATATATATCTGGCTATCTGGTTATCCAGCAGACAATTCAGCTTCTTCTCCTAATTTTGCTTTTCTTTGTTTTTTCATAGCTTTCGTGTATCGCTTCTGCTCTCATTTATGAGTTATGGCAACTTTTTTTTTGTTACTATAATATACAATAAATATATATTGTATATATATTTGTTAGCATTTATGTTGGTATCATTTATGCATATATGCAGGATATAACTGAAATAAATCTGGGAAAGCAAATGGCACAAAAAGGAGAAGTGTAACGAGAGAAATGTAACACTCGACTCGACATTTACAATTAAATGTACCCAGAAATATTTTACACACTTTTATCCCACTCCAATCATGTTATCCCGAATTATATTTCTGTTCTCCTAATATTGATCTTAAATTTTTATTTTAATAATTACTATAATTTCAGTAAAAGAATCACATTATAAGCACAGACGATAATACATATACTAAACAATGATATTGTAGATAGTAGCACAGATCACAGCACAAATAGCATTAGTAGAAATTAACAAATATTTATCGATCGTGAGTTTATGGCTAATACTACTTTGCATGATTATTGGAATAGAACTTAATAAGAAACAAATACGCTTCATAGTTCTCGTATGTAATTTATATTGCTCTTATATAGTATAAGAGCTACTAGGAATCATATACATATATCCATTTAAGAAAAAGGAACAATGTACTATTACTATTTCATGCATTTAATTCACCTATTACGCTTCTTTATTTTGGCTATTTCGCTTATTTTATTATATTGCATTATTGCACATTGATTTGCGATGGCTAATCATACGTGTTAGTAATAAAAGTCCACATATATACCTGTGAGGAAAAGCGTGCAGAAAAAGGTATATTAGTATATGTTATCGTTAAAATATAGATTTTCGAAAAGATTTGTGACTTATTGTTAGATATTACCATGGTTGACATATTCTTTTTTCTAAATTGTACGTAAGCATCTTTTTTTTAATACAAACGCATATACGCATTATGCCAAAATTTATTTGAATTTATTAAGCATGTATATAAAATATAAATAGAACATTCTACTTATGAATGTATAAGAAAATAATGCATATAATTGCGGGTGTGAATAAAAAGCATATAATTAATATTTTCTGTAATATTAATAAATGCATACAGGTACATATGCATGTGTAATAGGATTTATTTTGTCTGATTAGATTAATGCACAAATTTTTGTATATATAATTACAATGTATTTATAAGATATAGCGATATAAATGCAAAAGATAATACAGTTTCTCAAGATATTGCTAAGATCTGCATGTACAAAAAAAAAAATAACTGTGTTATGTTTTTGTAAAAAGAAATTATACATATACTTCTTATACATATATTGTATATTTTCTTATTTATAAATAAATATAAAGTTTGTTTATGAATTTATTCATTATGGGTTGCACGATGTACTTTGTGTATGTCCTGCTTCTTTTTTGTAACGCTAATGATGAATAAGCAGCATTGTAAAATCAAGAATTGCTTGTGTGGAAATTATTTTTTCTTTATCTCACCATTTTGAGAGTATTATTCTTTTAACCCTTAACGGTCACACTGGGTAAAATACACCCCAGCGTTTTTTTGACTTCGAAGACGACCCAGTAAACCAGTGGAAATGGGCCTTTTGCCGTCATCTACAGGTAGTTTTTTTGCAAATCAAACCTATACAGTCTTTTTAAGGAAGACTTAAACTACAACAGAATATTTTTTTTTTTTTAAAGGTCACCTACAATTTTTTATACACGTGCAAACACGCTGGGGTGTATTTCACCCAGTGTGACCGTTACGGGATTCTCGGGAAGTGTGACCGAAAAGGGTTAATAACATTGTTACTTCAGATGTGTAGATTTATTATAACAAAAAGAAGATACATGTACAAACATTTGTATATGTTAATAATATATGCAGAGCTTAAGAAGTATATTGAATCTGTTAAAAATTTTATAGTTACTACACTTGTAAAGCTTACATTTGTCATTGATTACGCGTTAAAGAATGTATAAATATGTTCTAAAGCTCTGTCTAGAAAATTATTCATCAAGATTTATTGTCTAAAACAATTCGATTAATACTTAAAATTCACTAGGTGATCTGCCATCATATATAACTCGATTCCAGTGGGACATGGCTAAATACCCCATCAAACAATCTCTGAGAAACATCGCAGATATTATCAGTAAACAAGTGGGACAGATCGATGCTGATCTAAAAACTAAGTCCACGATGTACAACAATTTGAAAGGCAGCTTACAGAATTTAGAAAAGAAACAGACGTAAGTTTGATATGTTTTAAATTGAATACAATCGACGATTATGTAAATGTCACTATGTAATATTTAATCTGCAACAGGGGAAGTTTATTAACACGAAATTTAGCAGACTTAGTGAAAAAGGAACACTTTATTCTGGATAGCGAATATTTAACTACTTTGCTTGTAATTGTACCGAGGTGAGTAAACACACTTACAGCTTATTTCTGTAACCATAAGTCTCGGTCTACAATATGTGCTTGCTCTAAGACGTAAGAATTCGACCAATCACAGTTGAATTTGAGGAGAACTTGATTGTGATTGGTCAATTTCTTATGGCTTAGAGCTTAAATACCCTTAAAGCAAGGTTGTAGACCGCAGCTAATATGCTAAAGTCATGTAAGGATTATATTGTTAAGTTATATGAGGAATTAGCACCTATGTGTATCGTATATTTTTAGATCAAGCTTCCAGGAATGGTACGGTTGTTATGAAAAACTGACAGATATGATTGTACCGCGTAGTACACAGCTCATTACTCAGGATTCAGAATACGGATTATTTACAGTCACTTTATTTAAGAAAGTAATGGACGAGTTTAAATTGCATGCTCGTGAAAAGAAGTTTATTGTGCGAGATTTTACATATAATGAAGAAGAATTAGCAGCAGGTTTGTTATATTAAGATCTTTTATGATTTACATGGGACATGACATACAACAACATAATAATAAAAAATATATATATATTTAATAAAATTTATCCTAATTACACTTTATTACAGGAAAGAATGAAATTACGAAGTTGGTAACTGACAAAAAGAAGCAATTTGGTCCGCTTGTCCGTTGGTTAAAAGTGAATTTCAGTGAATGTTTTTGCGCTTGGATTCATGTTAAAGCTTTGCGCGTATTTGTTGAATCTGTTCTTAGGTACTACTGCACATTAAGGCGTCCCATTGAAAGAAATACTATATATTAGGATATTAATATATTATAATATAAATGATTTTTGTGTGTGTGTGTGTAGATATGGCTTACCTGTCAATTTCCAAGCAATACTACTGCACCCGCATAAGAAATGCGCAAGGAGATTACGTGACGCTTTAAATCAGCTTTATGCTCACTTAGATTCATCCGCTACCGGTTCAACGGCGCAACATAATCAGGATGTGAGTAAAGCTATATAAGATGATTTTAGTCTATATTATTGAAATTAGATTAATATGTATTTTATCAGTTTTGAAACTTTATTAAATTCCTCTTATATATATTCTTGTAACTATTAGTAAATATTACTTTAGAATCAAATTTTAATATTTGTTATATGAAATATATACGAACAAAATATATATGTTACTTCCACGGAACACATTTATACTTATGTGATGACATTTTAATTTTAACAGAGCGTGGATATACCAGGATTAGGTTTTGGCCAAAGTGATTATTTCCCATATGTCTATTACAAGATCAACGTGGATATGGTTGATAGTAAGATCTAATCATTAGAGTCTGCTTTTTTCCTCCCGAATGTCGCACTTCCTTTTATATATCTGGATGATATAATTCTACTACATTAGGAACCTGGCGGCGGGTGCGTACAAGTCTCTCACTTGTATTAATATATAAAAGAACACTACATTTCCAGAAATTTTCCTTTGTTATGTTAATAATTATGTTTATGAATCATAATTTACTGCAATCGGAGAAAATTGTCACGTAGCTTTTTCGGAAATAATTATTTTTCTAAACCGATAAAATTGGAATAATGTACAAACTGTAATATTACTCGGAACTGTGCATAATAGTTTGTGCATTCCCTTATACATATTTCTCCCAAGCATTAAGGATAAAGCAAGTGAAGTTATAGACGATAATAAAGGTTATAAATTCTCAGGCAATTACCATCAATCACGTGCTTTCGGTTTGTAGTTTTAGCGCCAAGTATCTCAGCAATTTATTTTGATTCTTTGTTACTTCTTGATACTTGGAAACAGCGCGACATATTTTACTTGCTAACGCGACATAAAAATGCATACCGTTTCTAAGTAGAATTGCCACACAATACGATTAATTCTACCCGTTAATCTATTGTATACAGAGTTAAAGTGCTGATCTTTTCATTAATGTGTAAGAGATCAAGACTTATGAAAAAAAAATTATATGTACACCTTGTTACAACTTGTAAAGAACATTCACAACACTGTGTCAATGTGAATATTTAACAAAATGAATTGTTAAACGCAGTATAGAAAAAATGAGATATCTTATTGCTGAATACTAAGACAAGAGTTTCATGTCATATATTCTTATAATATTTTATTGTTTCAAACAAATTTGTGGACTACAAAAGTAAGTTTCACACGCGCGTAATATGCAGATTACGTATTGTCTGTATGAAAAATTGATTGTCGTATTTTCATGAAAGTCTAAAAATTTTAATATATTATGAACCATTCAATTGAAACATATACATATTATAATCATTGTTTAGTGTATAAATATTTTAACAGATTGAAGGTATCTTATGCTACTAGCAAATTTATCGAAAAGACAATTAGTAAAAATGTTTTTCAAATTTTCTTTATTTTGTAAAACTCGAGTCCTAATAGTTAGAGTAAACAATATATCGATTTTTTATATTATCAAGCATAAATTCATATTTGTTATTGATTGTAATTATTCAAAAAGCAGACTACATTTTTTATCAATTGTTTCATTTGTAAATTTAATTTAACTATTTTTGAGTTGGCACCGTTACAAACTGCACAAGAAAAGTCTCTTTTGTGAATATATTATATTATGAATATATATATATACCATAAAAATGTATTTTCTGAAGAAATTTTATGTTAAAACAAGCTTAATTTCTCACACTGATCATAATGTAAATTGCTTGTACATAAGAAAAATCCATGTATAGCGTCTATGGTTTCGTATTATTATATTTTGAGTTGCAAGATCATTGTAAAATGCAGACCAATGTATAATGTTTTAATTAAGCGTAAATCACACCGGCGGAAATCGATGACAATACTGATTAAATGTTGTCTGCTCCTTAAGCCTACAAAGAAGCGATATATGGAATGTAATAAAGAAGAAAGGATACATATATATACATATTGGCAGTTCAATTATGTAGATACGTTTAAAGAAATGATCATACAGTCAATTGACTTTTGCGAATTGTATAGGTAAATATAATTGTAGATAATAAATATTAAGTTTAATTGTCAACATCTCTTGTTTATACGCTCATTACTAGATCCTTAGATACGGCGTGATACCAATCAAATTCCTTTCATCACTCTTGATTTCTTGCGATTTTGTATGTACATGTGTTAATTAGACTAAACAGAACTAACTCCGTGCTTGGATGTTTGTATGTACCATCAAATTATAACGCAACAAGATACATATCTCGATAAAAGGGAGGTGAAAGGTAAGATATATAGAATTGCAAAATAATATATTATATATAACGTAGTTTTATGTACTGATTTTACACAAGCTCTTATTTGCGGTTATAAATGTCGTCATAAAATAAATTGATTCTTCATATAATAGCCTCTGTATAAACGATATATAAACTTCCGCACATGGAATGTATAGAATCCTTCATTAAAATCTTATGTATCTTACATAGCTTTGATATTACGTATTTATGATTATACATATATAAGGTGTATCAGAAATACTTATACAAACTTTAAGGGTGAGTTCACACATAAACAAGAGAAAAAGGTCCTATAAACATATGTCCGGAAATGCTCGGTTTATGAGTTATAATTAGAAGATTAGATTTTAGGCCTGCACGTTTGCCTGTCTAAATCCGTTAGAATTTTATCTGTGGAGACACTTAAAAACCCTAGTTTGTGCAATTGAAGAGACTCTTCACCAACGGATCATAGACGCCTGTGAAATCATCGCAACCGTTATGGGATCTTTGAAAGGGTGCGACAGTCCATGATCCAACGTGTCCATGCGTGCATTGAAGCAAGTGGAGGACATTTTGAGCATTTGTTGTGAATTGTGATTGGATAAATAATTGGGTTGAAGATGTGTTAGACTGGTCATGTGATTGTAGATGTATTCTGTCCATTCTTGTCATTAAATGTAATCTTTCGATTATAACTCATAAACCAAGCATTTCTGGACATATGTTTATATGACCTTTTTTTCTTGTTTATGTGTGGAGAACTTACCCTTAAAGTGTGTACAAGTATTTCTGATACATCCTGTATATGTATACAGGGTGTTTCTAAAACTATATCAGAGATTTTAAGGGCGTATTGTAGGGGCCAAAATAAAAAAAAAGTTCCTATAAACATGGGTCCAAAAATGTTTGGGTCCAATACGCCCTTAAAATCTCTGACATAGTTTTAGAAACACCCTGTATATCACATAGGCATGATTTCTTCATTCCGCTTTGCAAGTAGAAACTTCATTTCTTTACAGTCACATTGCTGCTCTCAATTAAGTCCTGAAAATTATTTCTCTTTTATTGTTTGTTGGTATGTATTTAAAAAAAATATATCTTTAGTATTATATTATAGGTATACAATTGATATACAATAATAAATATTACCTTCAATTTAAGAATATCCTGCTCCCAATCTCCACAGCCAATAATCTTCACTGCCTCCAGTAACACATTCGTTATTTTATCAACATTTTGCCTGAACACAACTAATACGTCGGCTGCATGAACATTGTCTTCACTTTCTTTCCAGCAATCGTAATCAGTCGCCATTGCTACAGCTGCGTACAAAAGACCGGCTTCCTTCGCTAGAAACACCTGATTTAAAAAATGTATAAACATTATATAATCATATTGTTAAGACATATATAATAGTTTATGTATAGGTTTATTATTTAGACCTCTGGGCATATAGTCATGTTGACCAAATGTCCACCCCAAAGACGCAGAGCGTTACTCTCTGCTTTGGAGGAAAAGCGTGGTCCTTCAATAGTCACTACTGTTCCACCTTTCTTTACGTTGTATCCCAACTTTTTTGCCGCTTGCAACAAGATCTCCGACGTTCGTGGATCGAACGCAGGCTCCATCGGCATGTGACATACTCCTGTAATTTCACAGGCAACATACATTAAAAATTATACATGTAAAAAGATATACATGATATACTTACCGCTGTATTTGGCCGATGTTTCGTCGTAGAATGTGCCCTTTCTAGAATTGGTTCTATCTATGAAGCTATCGGGCACGACTAATTGTCCCCTGCCGATAGATTCCGTCAATGACCCACATGCAGTAGATGCTAATATGTGGGTACATCCAGCAAGCCGCAATGCTTCTATATTAGCACGATAATTAACTCCAGTAGGGCTAAATACATGTCCTGCGCCATGTCTGCGTCAAGAGAGGAAAATATTTCATTAATGATAAATGCATAAACCAAACATTATCAAACAGAAAGCAAAAGGTATTTTACATTAAAAAATTTATAGCAGAAGGATCAGTAAAAGGCAAAGCATATATTAATGCCAGTCTAGATTGCACACTTCAAAAATAAATGCAAGAACGAAAGGTTTTATAAGAAATTCCACCTAGCCAATAGCACTACGTTTACTCCATCGATGCATCCGTGGTAAAGATCACTGGACGGATAACCAAAGTCGTTCTCTGCATTCTCGCGACTCGTGGTGCTGCTACAATTGAACGTTTTATGTAGAGTCTCACCCAGACCTGAGCCACATATTAATCCCACCTAAAAAATAGAAAAGTGTATCGGTAATAACTTGTACGTTTATCTGTATTAATTATAATACATTTTGTGCAAAAAAAGAGTTCTTTGTTATACTTATTCGTCGACTTTTCTATCACACACAATGTGCCACAGGTGCAATTTAATAATAATAAATATTACATATATAATTATAATAATGTAACACGTCATAGATATTTGTATAGAGTTATTTTCAAAATTAACCGCTTATAACATTTGTGCGGTTTGTTGATATAAATATAATCATGTATGACCTCTGAATCGAGAATTCAGAAATCTTCCTTCAAATGATATGCCGCATTTTTTATAAAGTAGATTAAAATTCTCTTACCTTGATCTTATTTGCCATTGTGGCAGATATTCGTTTTGTTATCTTGAACTTGCGATATAAAATTCTAGCATGAATGCAGACTGCGTAGAGGCGTAGCGCGTGACCTACGAAGGTCCGTGGCAGTCCGTGCCGTCCGTGGCGTGAGTGCCGTGACCTGGCGTGACCGCGGAAGATAATTAACGTAGCAATATGCTACTTAACCTCTCTCCCTTATCCAACTGGGAAAAGCAATACGCGCATTTTATATAATTGTACATAATAAAATAGATGGTGTGATAAGCTATCACTGATAAGTTAGGTAAATATGCAGTATAACGCTCTCACCTCCGATTTTTCTGAACATTTGCATATTTTGATACGTAGAATATAACCTGAGAAGGAAAATCGCGCGTCGCTTGAGTCTAGTTCTTTATTTTTTTTAATTTCAGTTTTTTTAGGTCGGTAAAGTATAGGCGAAAATGGTATTTATCCATATTTACCTTTAGGAATTTATTATTTAGGCTGGAAGTTATAATTCATTTTAATAATATGACAACAGTTTAAGGTAATTATTAGTTAAAGCTGGTTAAAGCAGACATCAGATTACCGACTTTCTTTTTAAGGGGATCCTAAACCGAAGGCCGAACTCCGACGATGTCGCTGTTTTACCGACAAAATTCTATATCTGTCCTTGTATAGACAATGATAATAGACAAGGATAGACAAGGTTATAGGTTATATTGCATTCATTACAATTAATCTTTTTTTGTAGGCTTTTATTCTTAGTTCCAATTGCACGATATTGTTCTTACATGTTGTCCCTAGGTCATGCCGGTCTAATTTTGTGGATATTTATTGTGGAATTTTTGTACAAAGCAAATATATTGTCATCATGTATACCAAAAATTAACAAAAATATTAATTTTTTTTGTTTTCGATATAAATTCGACCACCATGACCTAGATTTTGATGCGTACTTTAATTCTATACAAGAATTTTGCATTTCTATAAAGCCAATTAAAAGATTTTCTCTAAGAAAAAAACCGGTATTACAGACGGCTTTAGGATCCATCCTGAAGTCGTCTGTAGAACTCTGTTTTACCCTTTTTTTTTTGGGCGGATAAATCTTTGAATTGGCTTTACAGAATCGAAAAACTCTTTTACACAATTAAAGTACGCATAAAAATGAAGGGCGCTCTGGACGAGTATTTATCAAAATCGAAAAAAAGTTAAAAATCTCACTTATTTTTGGCACGTACAGCTGTCACCTAACGACAATAATCGATGATTACAAAAATTGTACAGTTAATTCATGCAAAAGGGTCCCAGAGCGCCCTAGGGACAACATGTAGGAACAATATCATGCAAGTAGAACTAAGATTCAAAGCGTAGAAAAAAAGATTTATCCGCCCAAATTTTATACATATATGCAGATGTAGGTACTATCCTTGTCTAGATCATTGTCTATACAAAGACAGATATAGATCGGTAACATAGAAAATGATAGAAAATGGTAATTTTGTCGAGAAAACATTCGGCTTCAGGATCCCCTTAAGGGGATCCCCTTAAGGGGATCCTGAAGTCGTATGAATTACCGACATTACAGTTTCTCAATGGATCTTTTAATTGGCTTTATAGAATTGCAAAAATCTTTTACAGAATTAAAGTACGCACAAAAATCTATACGAGACAACCGCGATTTTATATCAAAAACACCAAAAAATTAAAAATATTACTTATTTGGACACATACAGCTGTCACCTGACGACAATATTTGCTTAAAACAAAAATTCTGCAGTTTATACATACATAATGTTTATCATCTAGTATTGGGTAAACATGTAGGAATAATATCGTGCAAGTAGAAGTAAGATTCAATGCGTACAAAAAAAGATCCATTGAGAGAAAGTTTTAGTAATGCAAATTGATGCAAATACGGATGCAGACTGACAAGAAGAGCAGTATTGCATGCATCAATAGTTGCCGGATCTTGTCAGAGATGGCGCTGCCTGCAATTTGACAAGGACAGATATATCGTATAGGTATCCGTTAGACAAGGACAGGTATAGCACGGTAACACAGAAAACATAGTAAACGATCGAAATTATCGATTATTTTTAGTTCCGTGCTAGATCGTGGCGCTGTCACGTTGGAGTTTGCCTGTCACTTCAGGATCCCCTTAAGAACTGATCTTTTTACTGGCTTTACAGAATGAAAAATCCTTCTCCAAAGTTAAAGTATAATATGCACTAATGCTATCAACGTTGAACAATTTTATGCCGAGAACAAAAATTAATTTCAGAAATGCAGATTTTTGTTACCTACTCAAAACGTCAACTCATGACAACATTTATTGCTTCATACATATGTATGTATAAACATTATACAATCGATTGAAAATCTCCTAACGAGTTAGTTATTATACAATTTGTTGTCACAAAATGAGACCCATCTTAGGAGCGGATAACACGAAGAAATAACATACTTACCGTTCTCAGAATTAGGCTCAGGCTCAGACATCTAACAAAAAAGTAGGGGATTCTGCAGTCGTATGATTTACCGACGGAGATGTGATTTTCGCAATATATATGACAATTCTTTTCTAATTTTATTATATTCTTCAGTGTTTTCTACTCCTATTTCATATACATATAATAAAGGTAAAATATCTTAATTGATTCTCTTGCTTTGATTGCAGCACGTTACCGACACCTGGTATAACGATGACGCCGAAGAAGGAGAGAATACCCGCCGAAGGAGACGTCGTCGGCGACGCGGCTGCACCTGGTGATGGCAAGTTAGAGAAGATTGAAAAGGCGGATACGAAGCCCACTACCCATCAACGGCATAGCCGGCACACGGACTCCGCCGAAGATAAAGATGAGACAACCGAAAAGGATAAGGAACAAGTAAGTCTTTATCGGCCCATCAGTTATCTTTTAAAATTTACACCAAAGTATTGAAGAGTGATTTTAATTGCAAAGTTTTAATTACGCGATAAATATGTATATACATACATATAGGTATACATATATGTATATATTTATCGCGCAATTAAAACTTCGCGATTATTGTATTTAGTATATGTATGTATGTTTACTTTGTAGGCTTTAAATTAATTGATAAATATAATTTTATATTATATTCTGCAAGAAAATAACAAAAATGTGCTTTGTCGAGAGAATTTAAAGCTCTATTTTTATATAATTAAATTTGTTTATTGTTTGGTTTATAATAGATGCGACTTATATATAGATACATGTAACTAGAAGAAGGAAAGAGCAATTTACAGTCCAAGCTTAGATCTTAGGCAGCTTAATAATATTTCTATATTATTTCTGTATATGTAATTTGTACGCGTATTTCTTTTTTTCAACATATTTACTGCGCGCCGATTATTTGTCGGACTTTTAAAAACACAGCTATTATTGGAACACTAAAAATCCCCTTCCCCTCCCTAATTAAATCGATATCGATTTAATTTTTAAATCACTGTAAAGAATATATTGCGAAAAATATTACCCCAGCCAGGGTTCAAACTTGGAACCTCCCGCATTCCGTGTCGGATGTCGTACCAATTAGACCACTGAGGCATGTGGTAATATTTATCGCAATAACAAATTAATTATTAATTAAAGCTTTATTAGGAAACTCGTTTTTTTTAAATTTAATAATGTTTTCGAAACCGCATGTTTCAGCAACCGCTGGAGACTCCTGCGGGGGTTAATTGCAGAGATCACAACGCCCACCACTGTGCACTGCCAGAAACATATTTACTGCGCGCCGATTATTTGTCGGACTTTTAAAAACACAGCTATTATTGGAACACTAAAAATCCCTTTCTCCTCCCTAATTAAATCGACATCAATTTAATTTTTAAATCACTGTAAAGAATATATTGCGAAAAATATTACCCCAGCCAGGGTTCAAACTTGGAACCTCCCGCATTCCGTGTCGGATGTCGTACCAATAATTAGACCAGTGAGGCATGTGATAATATTTATCGCAATAACAAAAGATTAATAATTAATTAATAATTGCATGTTTCAGCAACCGCTGGAGACTCTCCTGCGGGGGTTGCCCAACGCCCACCGGTCACCACTGCCAGTCTGGACCACTGATCTCACTGATCTAAAGTAGCCAATAAATTTTTAAATAATCGTTACATATTCCATCTTTTTGAAAAAATAGATCGCAGACGAAGGAAAGGCTTGAGCTGCTATTTGTCTTGCTAATCCCAAATCTCCTAAAAAAATTTTAAATATAATTAGAAAAATTATGTACAATTTTACAAACAAATACTGAAATACCTACCATATAATTCATCAATCAGCCTTGATTGGTAAAGATCCCAATCATGGACAGGTGAGATGCAATTTTTTATTAAAGCTTTTGTTTTTAATGCACTGTGTGGTGGCCAAAAACATGAATTAATATCTTTAACCCAAGATGCTGGCACAGCTTCAATTGTATTTTCTTCAATAAAGTGTACCACCCTCCAACCATTGCCATGATATCTGGAATAAAACACAGTTTCAGTAATGTCTTTATTTATTACTTTCATTCTCTTTCTTTATTTACAAATTCTAACGAAAGTAAAGAAATTTTTATTCAGTTCTCTTTATTTATTTTTTTGTAAAAAACAGCTCACAAGATCTCTTTGATATGATTATATGTTAAATAGAATTAAAATAATAAAAGCCAAAAAACTTGCACTTTTCTCCTACTGTCCAATAAAAGATATGAAGAGAAGGATCATGGTTAAGATTGTTTAAAAATCATAATTTATAATTATCAATTATTAATTTCTTTTACTAATTTTTGTATTTTTAATTAACTTATCGAATATGTGAATGATAGATTTATACAGAAAAGTACAAATTTTCTGAACAAAAATGAATAAAAAATTCAGATTATTTAGTCTTGTTTTTTAGATGGTTGAATGAATCTATCCATTTAGATATATAATAGTATAGTTGTGTGTTTATATTTTCGCATCTTGCGCGTTTTGCGTTCAATGTAGCCAGCGCAGGAGACACATATATCATATATCGCAGCTAAATTAGTCATCGTTTCTACGAAAATGTTAAATATTATTGTTTATTTTGTTGCTTTTATAATTATATTTTTTATTATATATTTTTGAAAAATTGTTTTTGTTCAATAAATATTAATCAATGTAAAAGCAGTGATACTGCTGGTGTTCATTCACGTCCCGCAGCGAAAAAAATTGAATTCTATTAATCTGTGACATACCTGAGCCCCACTTATGCCCCGCCATTGCATCGCAGCGTCGACGTCGTCATTCGTCGGTGCCGGTGCTTGTATGGATCCAAATGTATAAAGAACACAAATAAATGGCGGACATAAGCTCCACTTATGCCCGTCATTGCATCGCGGCGTCGACGTCGTCATTCGTCGGCGTCGGTGCTTCAATTCCCGAGTGTCTTGGATCGAGTGGTTGTCTCCTCTAGGCCTAGACACCGGCCCTGCTGATTTTGGTCCGCCCCGGGTATTTTATTTCCCCGGTACCCTCTATTTCTAGAGAGCTTTCCCCTATCCGCCACCTGGGGAGGCGCCCGATGGAGGATCAGCAACCTCACACGGGAATATGATAAAAAGGTAAAAATACTGATGTCAGACAAGGCAAGATAGTTTGTATAAACCTGCCGCCTTTTAGTATTTTAAGTATTGTATTTTATACTATATTATATCTTTCTTTTAAAAGTAATATTATTACACGATGAGTATACATATACCTATATTATCGAGTATGTATGAGTATATGAGTAACTGTAAAAGTTTTAGATGAAACGTGTTAAATACATTTGTACGTAAATTGTTGCACACAGCTAAAAAATTATAATTTGTAATAATTTAGAATAAAATAGATATATAATATAATAAGGGAAACCAGCGCTAACTCGTCACTGGGGCAAACTTGACGCTAGGCTTTTTGCCAATTTAAATCCATCGTAGAAACTTTCCTTTCCTTATACGGTAAATGCGTCTTTATGTGCCAGCGTTGTCAACGGAATTTGGCGACATTTTGAGTTATGGTGTAACTTCTAGTGCGACATAAGTTTTTTTGATAGTAAAAAGTAATTTTTCTGATCTTTCGAAAATTTATACTTTTTTATCGAGCTTTACTCTTACAAATCTACCATTAAGTGATTTTTATGGGACATTCGATACTCTATACGAATCCGATAATCGTTTTTGCACATATTTTAAAAATTTTCAGGTTTTTGGAGTGACAAAAGTGAAAAACGACGTTTGGGGCAAAGTCGACACTAATCTATTTCGATAAAGCGTTGTAAATAAGTAAAATGATGAAAGATGCTGTACTTGCCGTAAAAAGATCAAACATGCTGCAGATATATTCGGGGTGTGAAGACAAATTGTCGTTTATTATGGTTTATGACAAATTTGCACGAGTGGCCTATCGCGAGTTTACCTGCATTGAGCGGTCTACAATGAGAATTTTAGGCCTTAAAATTTAAGCCTTAAACCGTAAAAAATTGACAAACTTCAGTCGAGTATTTTTCTCATATTCGACTGTGATTTGTCAATTTCTTACTGCTTAAGGCTTAAAACTTAAATTTTACGCCTTAAAATCTTATTGTAGACTACGCTTTAATTGTTTTTCAGACATGAGTTCAGAAGAAGATAATTGAAAGTTTAACAATTTTTTTCTCATTATTTCCAATGATTGTTTTGCTTTATTCCGAATTTTTGTACTTTCTAAATACACGATAAGTAACATATTTTATTTTCAAATACAATAAAAAAGTAAGTTTCAGATCAAATTGTATCGATCAGACAAAGTGTCGAGTTTGCCCCGGCATTTTTCTTCAATTTGAAAATTTGTCTTCGCGTCACTTTTCCTCTCCTGGAGGCAAAACAAAGCGACGTACAGCAAAACTTTTTAAAATAATTTTGTACCTAAAGAAACACTCTTTAAATGTGTATTATTGAATCCGCTTGAAAATTTTAATTGGTTGTTGAAAATTGCCTTTGAAAAAATCGTGTCGAGTTAGCCCCGGTCTCCCCAAATTATTATATACAATTTTATTACTAATACTAATATAATGCTCTTCAAATCTGAATCAGTGAATAGTCACTAACTAAGCGTCAGTGTAAAGTATGCCATTCTAGCGAAATTTTCATAAAATATATATTTCATAAAATCTGTATATATACAGGATAATTCAGAAATACACCAACAAACTTGGGGGATAAGTTTTTCACATAAAAACAAGAAAAAAATGTTATATAAACATATGCCCGGAAACGCACCCCCTCTGAGCTACACCCTCCCAAAGTTTTCCGAATAAACCCGAATTTTCTGTATATTGTCTAAACTTGGACTTCGAATTAAGGATATATACCAATTTTCGTAAAATTCGAAGCCCAAGTTTAGACAATATACAGGGTGGGGCAATAACTATTACCACCTTAAATATCTTTGAATCTATAAGGCTCAGAGAAAAATTAGTGTAACCAAAATTGTATGGTACGAAGGGGGCTATCATATACCGATAATAATTTTTGTCCAGGTGGAGGCGCTTCGGAGATATCAAGATTATCTTTATTTTTTTAAATTGATTCGGTATATTTTTTTTCCATAATATGATAGAGGAGCTGAATACAAGTTCAGAACTCATGACACAGGATTATTGAACAAGATTTAAAGTAAAGAAAAAACAATAAAAAATACATTTTAGTATTGAATAATATTTTTGTTTAAAAAAGATGTTCCAAGTAACGTTTTATCAGTATGTTTATCGGTATGGTTTGGTTTTTGACATTGCTTATAAATGAGGATCCTATCAACTTGTTTTTTAAACGGATACATCGTGCACGATTGACTGACTTTTATTTTCTTTTTATTTTAATCTTATTTCAATCCATTTTCATGTCTAGTTTATCCTAAGAACTTGCTCAGATGTCTTTCAGTAGTGGAAATAAATACTCACGTATTATCACTTCAATAAAAACAAACATACTCTTTGAAGGACATCTTAATAAGTTCACCGTAGTAAATAAAGTAAAAATGACAAGGTTAGTATCGGCAAATCAGTCAATCGTAAATTTCATTCAAAACAAAAATGTATTTTTTAATCGTTTTTTCTTTACTTTAAATCTTGTTCAATGATCGTGTGTCATGAGTTCTAAATTTGTTTTCAGCTCCTCTATCATATTATGGAAAAAAAATGCACCGAATCAATTTAAAAAAATGAAGATGACTTTGATATCTCCGAAGCGCCTCCACCTGGACAAAAATTATTATCGCTATATGATAGCCACCTTTGTACCGTACAATTTTTGTTACACTAATTTTTCTCTGGGTCTTATAGATTCAAAGATATTTAAGGTGGTAATAGTTATTGCCCCATCCTGTACAGAAAATTCGAGTTTTTTCGAGTTTTTTCGGAAAACTTTGGGAGGGTGTAGCTCAGAGGGGGTGCATTTCCGGACATATGTTTATATGACATTTCTTTCTTTTTTTTTATGTAAAGAACTCATCCCCCAAGTTTATTGGTGTATTTCTGAATCACCCTGTATGTATATATGTACACATAATATACATAACACGAAAGTTAATTACATCAACAACATGTAAAAAAAATTTCATTCACTTTTACCATTCCGTTTTAAAGATATTTAATTCTAAATGTATAGAATTTTACATTTCAAATATATGCACAAAACCTTATCCCGTAGATATTTTCTCTTAATTTAAAACACATTTGCATATAAAACAAAAATTTAAAAAATTGTTATAATTACAAAGTAAAAATTTAAGTTTGTTCTGGTAAAGTTTTATCTTAAATTGACTGTACAGTTTGAGAGAAATTTATATTCTTCAATAAAAAAAGCAAAAATATGTGACAAATGGACGAAGCTAGGTATAACTTTTACTTTATCAGTTTAAAAATATAACATATAAAATTGACAATGATTATGTATAATGACATTAGCGAATTAGATACTGTTGAGATAATGTTGCTATATTATTATTTTAATCACGTTTTACATAATTTTAAGAACAAATTGTTTATTAATTAGGAAGTAGTGCGACAACCAAGCTTAAAATTGATATCATTATTTTTTATTTAGAAATACTGTCATAATATACCACTTAAAATGCTTCTTTTGTTTTTTAAATAATTTTTTGTTTCTTCTTACATGTCATAGAAATTGTTGTGTAAATCTATATACATATCTATTATTTTCAAATACTAATAAAATTATAGAACAATTAAAAATATGTAATTAATAACAACGACTTTTAATTGGGGTGTAAAAATCATCCCAGGTGACCATTTATACAAGAACAAATCAACTCATTACCAGGTTAAAAAGGGAATCTTACCTGTAATATCTCTTGAATTTACTGAAATTTTTTATCTTGTTGCCACAGCGTTGCGGGAAACTCCACCTTTCTTCGCGTCTGGTCCTCTAATAACTATACCTCCTGTACCTGTAGCCATATTAGCTTGCAGGGTCGGAGTCCCCACCGAGGACTCCGGTCGATGACTCACGCTATCCCGGATTCTGGATGAGCCTCCAATAATGTTGCTCTTAATTGATCGTAAAGTGCGCAATGTGTCTCTGCGCATGCTGGATATCCCCTTTCCAAATAAAACTCCTGAAAATCCAGCTACCATCTCATTCTACTTTCTCCCACCTTTTTATAGTCTCTTCAATCAATACATTAATAGTAAGAGTATTAACGTTATTTTCAATAGAATCTTTTTTAATAAAACTAACAAATGTAAACGCTTGACTAATCAATAAAAAAATTCTACATCTTTAGAAAACATTTATAGTACAACCTTCTTAAAATTTACTAAAGTGTAAAAATTACCCTAGATATATGACCGATTATGTGACAAAAATTAACAAAGCATAATAAGCGTTTATATTATAAATTTAAAATAATAATATAAATTTGGTTATAAGTATATATAAAATATGTTTATAATAAATAAATAATATTGTATATAATTATAAGAATTAATATCTATATAATAAAAAAGCAATTTAATGTAAAAATATGTGTAAATGCTTAGAAGAGATATGACAAGTAATAAAGTAATTGTTATATAAATTTATTTAATACAAAATTCGTTAATAACAAATATAATATTTTTGTGTATGTTTATTATATTTTAATTTAATTAATACATAAAAAATTTTAGGAAAAATTGTTATAAAAAATATTTATTTTTATTTAAGGGGTCGTCTCACTAACCGGTTTGAAAAATCGATTTTTTTTTTTTACATATTTCGATAGTATATACCCTTGAGAAACTTGTGTGAAAATTTCATAAAGATCCTACAAGTATTTGAGATTCTACGAGCCTTTTTCTACCTGAGTTCGGAGCGAAATAGTCCATACGCCAGGTCGATTGAGCATTTTTATCCAGGTTGATGGCTAACGTTAATGTTTTTTTATGTTTTTTGGGTCGTAGAACAAGAATCTGTAAATAGTTTTTTCGTAAGTCGATGCAATAAAAAGTTATTAACAATTTATTTGTTTAAATTGCCCTAGCGATCAAACTATATATCCTATAAAAAAATGAGCAAGAGAGTTCCTTTTTTCACGACAAACAAAATGGCCCAAAAAACATAAAAAACCATTAACTTTAGCCATCAACCTGGATAAAAATGCTCAATCGACCTGGCGTATCGACTAGAAAACGAAGCAGCTGGAACTCTAGATTCGTTTCATCACCCCCCCTGCTTTGGACAAAGAGGTTCAACCGTCCAAATCGATAGAATCTGAACTGTTTGAAGAAGCTGAAGGATTGATGTATGGAGCAGGAATTGCAGATTAATTGTAAGTACATTTTTTTCACTGTTTTTCCGTAACAAAAACTTTAAACGCGTTTATCTCAAAACACGTTTTTCGTGAACTGCGGGCACGATAAAAAAAAAACTACTTGACGAATCGGTCTGAAATTTGTATGGCTTATTGAAAACACTAATACCTCTAGTATGAACCACGATCAAGTCAAAATATTGAAATTATCATATTTTAAAAGTCAAAAAACATGACGA
The DNA here is from genome assembly GCA_035220615.1 of Leptothorax acervorum. Lineage (NCBI taxonomy): Eukaryota > Metazoa > Arthropoda > Insecta > Hymenoptera > Formicidae > Leptothorax > Leptothorax acervorum. Next base: position 104,494 of record JASTWQ010000239.1, on the reverse strand, counting down.
AAAATTGGCTTTTATGCATGTTTTTTCTTTAAACCTCCACCATTTTTTTATTTTCAAACAGAAATTATTTCTGGAGGTTCATACTATAGCGACACTCATACTAATCAAGAATCTTTTTTCTTTTTTTGTTTCAGATGATTCTACAAGCAGTTACAATGCCCGCAGTGGACCAACCTTTTTTTTTTTACTTGTTTGCATTTTTGTATTTTCAATTAAATAAACTTGACTAAAAATTCTAGAAAAAAATATGTTTTGTTGTTTAAAGCATGCGTAATAAGTACAAAAAACATTCATTCAATTATCTGCATTAGTATTGCCAAAAAAAATTCATAAAAATAGCGAATTTTTTGAGCGTTCAAAGTGAGACGACCCCTTAAAAATATTTTATGTAACTTACAGATATTTATATAATATAATAAATAAATAGATGTCATAAAAACAATTAATTTTTAATAAATCTGGACAAGCAAACACATTATAAATGATTCTATATGATCGATAGCGAATAGCCTTATTTAACTTATTTTCTTTAGTTTGCTATAAAATGGATATTATACGTAACTATATAATATAATTTATTTCCAATAACTAAATATATTTTTTTTATGAACCTTTGAATATGCAATTCCATTAAAGTCCGCAATATAAAAGCGTTTTATTAATTAATATTACTATTTTTTTGAAATACTGTCATAATAAACCATTTAATATGCTTCTTTTGTTTTTTAAATATTTTGTGGTTTCTCCTTATTACTTTTCATAAGAAATTGTTGAGTAAATCTATATACATACATACTGTTTTCAAATACTAGTAAAGTATGGACCAATAAAAAATATGCAATATGTAATTAATAACAATGACTTTTAATTGAGGTATATAAAAATCACCCCGGGTGACCACTTATGCAAGAACAAATCAGCCTGTTAAAAGGCCGGGTTAAAAAGGACTTATCTGTAGTATCTCTTGAGTTCGCTGAAGTTCTTTATCTCGTTGGTGCAGCATCGCCGGAAACTCCACCTTTCTTCGCGTCTGGTCCTCGCGTAACTGATGTACCTCCTGCAACCTGCAACACGGCTTGCAGGATTGGCGTCTCCGCCGAGGGCTCCGGTCGATGACTCACGGTATCCTGGACGACCCCCCCGAAATGTTACGTTTATTGATCACTGCGCAATGTGTCTCTACGCATGCTGGATATTCCCGTTTCCAAATAAAACTCCTGAAAATCCAGCTATAACCATCTCATTCTTCCATCACTTTTTTAGTCTCCTCGATCAATACATTAGTTATAGTATTGATGTCATTTTCAATATAATCATTTTCAATAATTTCAATAGAATCAACAAATGTAAACGCTTGTCCAATCAATAAAAAATTCTACGTCTTTAGAAAACGTTTATAGTAGAGGAAGGGGTAGTATTGTGGCCCCCCAGTTTGTTTTTTCTTTATAAAATCTGAACTGTTACTTTAACTGCTCTAAACATTTGCTTAAAATGGAGGTAAACTATTCAGTTTGTGTCTGCTAAAACGTGGAATCAAAAAAAAAACAATTAAATTGTATAGAACATATATTTCTGAAGCATGTCATTTTATGACGTTTGGAAAAAGTGAAGATAATATGGCTTCCATTGAGAATTACAACTTTTTTGACAACAGTGTTTAGAAACTAATGCATAAACATTACAGAATAAATAAAACAATTTATAAACTTCTCAGTTTTATCATTTACAAATAAAAATTGCACATATATTTATCAAACTTGTTAGTTATGTAAGAATAAAAGATTACTTTATTACGTTCAGAAGATTTAAGAAGTATTTTTGTTTATAAGTATATGTAAATTAATAAGAAGCTTTATTATGAAAATTAATAAGAAGATGCTGCCAAATGTGGTTTGACCACTAATTAAAATAAAAACTGATAATTACTTACAAAAATTAAATGTTTTATTGTAAAAAATCAAAGGTTGGGAGACGTCAACCACTATAGATCATGTCACCCTACACGCCGGAACAAGTCACGCTCAATAGGGGACACATGGTACAATTTCCCATTTTTCAGTTTTAGTTCAATAACTTCTGTATTAACTGATTAATAAAAACGGCTTTATGATGGAGTAAAGTCAACTAAATTCCTAACTATTTCATGGTATTAGATTTGAGATGCACCATAAAATGAAAAAAATAGCCTTTTAAAACAAAAGAGGGAATCAACTGTCCCCAGAGTTTCCCCTATAAAAGATAATAAATTTATTTAAGACATTAGTAAATCCGTATTTAATAAATTTAATTGCTATAAATGGCTTTTCGCGTCGCGGTCGTGTTTCGCACATCATAGAAAGCGTAAAATCGTACGGTTATTGCCGGCAATAATTAGCCGGCAGTTGAAGGAGTATTTCTCTTTGCTGCCAATCTTTGGCTATGTGTATAAAGCCAGAATATGGCCACAGGTACTACGAAACGAGTCCAATCTGGCGAGAGGAAAGAAGAGAATCAAGGTAGATTGGTGTGTAATCCACCAATCAATTTATAAAAGATACTTGTAAAGGTAAGCCTATAAGATTTCCTTATATACGATTGTACGTAATCAGAGACGAAAAAATTTTGTCTCCTATCTAAATTCCTATTCCGCGTAAATTAAACTTTTAATAAAACTCCTAAACGGTCCCGAGATTTAAATTTTTAAATTTGCGCGTGCTTTTTTAATTTCGGGTAATCGCGGTCGTAACTATAAGTATACTAGATAAAGATGCGCGCGGGTATATAGGTAGGAATAAAGAAAAATTAGATAAAAATCGGGTAGGAAAACGAATAAGTAAGAGTACGGATAGGTAGGGATATGGAGGTGCAATTTTTGATAATATAGAGAGAAACTTCATATAATAGAGAGAGAAACACTTAGGTATAGAAATAAGTAAGGATATGTGTAGGTAGGAATAAAGTGGAAGGGTATGATTCAACAATGAACAAAAATTAATTTTCCTTATAATTTTAAGAAATTGAAATTTGTGTGAAAATGTAATAATATGTATATATAATATTAAGAATTATACAAAACGATGTTCTGCGAGAATTGTCAATTGTATAAATTGACAATTCTCGCAGAACATCGTTTTGTATAATTCTTAATATTATATATACATATTATTACATTTTCACACAAATTTCAATTTCTTAAAATTATAAGGAAAATTAATTTTTGTTCATTGTTGAATCATACCCTTCCACTTTATTCCTACCTACAATTGTATAAATTGACAATTATATGTAATATAATATAATCAAATTGTTTATATGTAATTTGTGTAATCTGGATTACACGAAATCAAAACGCATATAACACAAAATTACTTAAATTAAAACACTGTTAACTACTGCTAAACAGTATTGGAAATATTTCTTTCTATGATTGAAAGGGATAATTTTAATAATAATTTTCTCAGTTGCGGCTACTCGAATTACGTAAAGTTATTTTTTAAGCTACGTAATTTTAAATTTGAAATTGATAATAAATATTGCAAATTAGATGTCGCTTATCAATACACGGTTGAGTTATACCTATTGTTATATTTATATTGTTTTATTGCTTTAATATGTATTAGATTTTAACACAGACTAAATTGTATTTAAAAAAATAAAGAAACATAAAGCTTTTATTCAAAGAAAAGAGGACCGCTAATTGGAATCGGCGGGGGTGGTAGAGGGCCTCTACATCAGGTTGGCCCATTTTTATCGGACGGAATTTTAGCTAAAACTAAAAGTGTAACTTTATTTTATTAGAAAAATTTAGACCGAGTTTAGCCAAAGTACATTCAATTGCAATAATGTCCGATAAAAGCGGGCCCTCTTTTGACAGTATAAAGTTTTATAAAATACACAGTAATAAAGTTAATAATATTAACAAGTTGGTAACATATAATGTAAATATAAGTTATAAGTGATTAAATTAATAAAAGAGATGCCTCTTTTAAAATTAATGAAAGAGATGGTTCTTTTGGGAAGAAAACTAAAAGTTTGTGTACATTATCACAAAGTAGTGGGCATAGCACGAAAGACCAGGTATCCATAAAATTGTGGACATTACTTACGGGATTCATGGACATTGGGTACGTAGTTTAATGTCCACATTTTATGGACGTCTATGCCAAAATCTAATAGGTATATAACAAAACAATAAAGTGACAAATATAACATACATAATATTAAAAAATTGTGTACATTCAAGAGAGATATCTTTTATTAATTCCGGGTTACACTAAAACGTTCAAAATGGATATACTTACACACATCGTCCATAAAATTCATAGCAATATAGGTAACTTACAATTAGAAAAATACTCAAAAATAATATTTAATATAGTAAAATTTATTAATCAGTTTATTCCGTTTATTCACATTATTAGATATTAATTAATTGAAAATTATACATAAAATTTATATATACTTAATTGTGTTATTTATTAAATGATTATTTATTTACAAGTATAAAAGGAGCGGAATAATTAAGAGCCAAGCACAGTAAAGGTGCGAAAAATGTTTTTGATTATCTATTAATTTTTTATTTTTGTTCTAATTTCACAGACCACCCTCAGCAATTAATCATTGGTTAAAACGAGCATGCGTTTATCAGATCAATACTAAAGTTCAATAATATTTATTTCAATCTGTGACATTACAAATATACTTTATTGATAGTCAGGAGCCATAAGACATTTTCAAGGCCAAAAATACTTGCAAGAACTTGCATATGTAATAAGATAATTCATAAATGCTCTAGTGTTCTCAACGCGGAAACAATTACTATTACAATCAATTTTTTACTTTATTGACAAGTTGGCGCACGTATTCTGGGCTAATTAAAAGATTCCTGGATCTTATGTTCCTACAAATTATTTTTTCCATTGTTCTAGATGCACGTTTTAATTTTTACAAGCTTGCTGAATACAGGTAAATTTAAAATTTTTACTTTTAAAATAATTGAAACTTCAACATAGACGTGCAACGTAAACGTGAAAAATTAATAAACTTGTAGTAAATTATAATAATTTTTTTACAATTTATAGACAAAAATAATTGTTTCAAAAATATTTTTATTTTAAGATCTGTAACCGCATTATAAAACGCCATGTGTTGGACACAATAAGTATTAATATAAGTATAAGGTATTTTGTGAAAAATGTACAACAATAATTATGCAAAATAGCAGTATAAATAATTACTTATAAATTAACCGTTGTAAAATTTTTTCCACAATCCAAGAAAGTCAATTGAGTTGAAAATGGAACTTAATCGAAAAGAACAATAGTAATATTAATAATTACAATTATAAGAAAAGTGACACACAAATTTAGAAACATAAATAAATTATATATAATACGTAAAAATATAACTTTTATAATATCCAGAGAAAAAATGGGTATTGACTATTGATGTGGTCATATATAATATAAAAATATATAATTAGATATGAACAGATCTGATACAGATCTGATAATATGTAATTTTATATGATTATACATGATTATTTATGATTAGATCCAAAAATTGGCGCGATATGATCATAATATAATATAATATAATCATATTTGACCAGATCTGTTGTCATACTTAAAAAGTTGAAGATGGAACGTAGTCGAAGAACAATAGTAATATTAATAATTACAATTATAAGTAATACAAGAAAAGCGACACACAAAACAAGGAACATTAATAATATATATATATATAAATACGTAAAAATATAACTTTACGAAAATTGATTAAAAATAAATATATAATACAAAGAAATACTTAAAATTAAGGTAAATAATTGGTCGCTCTTTTATTTTTTTTTAGTTTACTTCTGTAGTTAGAATTGCATGTGAGTCTCTCCGATTTCTTTGAGCAACTGTTCACTGAATATTCGTGATGTACCCTATCCCAGAAAAGGTTTTTGTAAAAGTCGTAATAATTCCTCAAGAATTTTACTGGGTTCATTAATATCTGAGTTTTCTACGATGGAGGGTTTTCGACCATGGAGAGATCCAAATTTATAAATTATAAGCATATCCAAATGGCCAATTTTCCATTCAATTTCAGACAAACGTGTTTCTAACTTGCTGTAAACCTTTGGCGCTAATTGTCCTAAATTTAATGAGCTTTCATTCTTTACGTACAGGCTTAGCTGAAATATGTCAATATTTGTCAGAGGTTTGCTATCAATAAATATTATAATTCATTTTTGCGTTAGCATTATATTATAAAACATAATTTTTGATTCAACAATATTAGCATGCAATAATAAATAATGTTCTACTTTTAAACGATTAGAATTGATATTAAAATATACATACGTACAATGTATATGTGTAAATATATGTGTCTATGTTTGTGTGTTCATACACACATACATTTTATAGTGTTAATATATAGCAGTTATGTGGACGCAGTTATATGTTTAAATACGCTTAATAGAATTTTTGATAAGTGAGTATAATATATTGATGTATAAAACTTACCATATTAAGCAACGTTGTGTTATATATGTGGTTAACGATATTGATTAATGTTGCAGTTGTACTGATTTCTCTGAAAACCAAACATACAATTAGTATTATATATTATAATTTACCACGATTACAGACAGAACATTCATGGTAAAAATATTACGGTGGTTGGATGTCATGAAATTTTTTTAATATTTTCTTAAGGATGACTTCGTCCTTAGCATGCCTGGCAATAAGGGAATGGAAAATATTGATATTAATATTAATGTCTTTCTTTGTTCCATTTTGTAGTCTTCCTAGCTCTGATTTTTTATATTTAAGAATTTGGAATATTTTATCCACAGCATCATTATCGTTAAAACAGGTAATATATTCTACATATTTGTTGGCATCAATGTCTGGCCATAGTTTTATCTGGCCATATTTTGCTAGACGTGGCCGTGTTATCATATCCACACCCATGGAATTCTTAAAACCATTACAATATGTCCATTCCTTCCACTCTGGTAAAACTTCTCTACGATTTAAAAGAAGATTATTATATAGTATATGTACTTATAAAAATTTTATCGTTCAGCGTAAATGACTATAACTATTAAGAAATTTTATTTATACAGAAAAATTACTTGATTGATTCTGGATGTTCTAGATTATCTAGATATTTTTTTAACTTAAATTTGGCCATTTGTAGGCACTCAGACAATTCGACTGTACATGCCCATTTTGCGATCTCTTGTCTCAAACATTTAGTAAAGTCGTTTTCCATCGGACGTTCTTCAGATCCTAGTATCTCTAGAGGCTTAGTTAATATTTCTCTCATTGTTTCCTGAAATGACGTGAACTACGTTGACATGTTTACGAGAGGCATAATCTGTGTGCGTGTTAACATTTTTTTAATACATCATTAATTGTAGGCTTAAAATGGGTAGTTGGTACAAATAATTCTAGACAAATAATATTTAACGTTCAAATTATAATAAACGTATAACATTTTGACACAAAAATTCCGATATTTTTTCTCAAAGTAAGATTACGAAGAATTGTAATAGAAACTTTTTAGTCGTATGTGTTACATTTTTAAATTACTTAACAATTGTAGATGTAAATAAATGTTCTACATGCTACCTAATATCTGACGTTTTTGTATTTATTGATTATTATGTCTGTTTAATTAATGTACTAATTAATTTATATTTTACAATTATATCTGTTGCTCATTACCTTAACATGTGTGAAATTAATGTTGTCTTTTGAGAGTGGAAGCACACTCGATATATATTCAAACACTTTGAACATAGGATACCATGCTACGTAATCTGTATCTCGCACCAAGTATTTCGCGAGTCTCCAGAATACAGTTTCATTAATCTGACGTGCCAGCAAGAAATGAAACGCATCATCAATAATTTTAGCACGATTAATAACACTTATATTTTTATAGTCTTCAGAATTCAGGTAAAGTGCAATTTTAAGCAAGTTATCCCTTTCATAATGGACGCGATAGTATCCTGTTGTATAACAGACAAAATTTAACTGATGATCATATTCGCGTAGTTAAATTGGACGTAATATTGCCGTATTTTTCCATTTTTGTTTCTTGTATTTTAACAAAATATAAGAAAGATATTTTATATATTCATAATTAAACATTCACGTGTGTATGCCTTGTTGAAGAGACATACAACTCAGTATGACGAGTTGCCCATTCGTGCAGGTGCGCATGGTCGTTCACAGTTGCGTAGACTTCGAATTGCGTAGGCACGAGTGGGCAACCCGTCATACTGACCTGTATGTCTCTGCAACATCGTGTACATTTAATTTGCGCTTCCATACAAGTACACTTTATGTATATTTATACTAAATTATTATACAGATTATTTTAATTTACTAATAATTTCGGAAGTAGCTCTGAAGATGAAAGAATTTCATACAATATTTAGTAATTTTATGTAAATTTAAGTTATTTTAGGTACACGGCCATCGAAAAGTTTCCGGACAAGACGTATAACTAAATGCAAATTTGCTTGCTCATGTTTTTCTTAGTCTCGCATTAAGAAGAGATTTTTAAACAAACATTTAAATTTCGTTTACATCTCATATAAGTTAACATAATGGTATTTTTTTGCTGTTTTACAGGATTAGAGTAAATGTTTGAAAACACGATTAGATTAATTTATTTTATTATTAAAAAGATATGAATTGTAAACTAAATGTTGGCTTAAAATTATAAAATTTTTTTTGTTTCTTATTCGATGAAAAAAATTGAATCATTTTTCTTAAAATAATAAGCGTTTCACTTTAATTTTTGCGACTTCTATCTTTGTCTGGAAACTTTTCGACGGCAGTGTATGCGCAAATAGCATTAAAATTATATACAAAATATGACTTGTAAAAATACATATTAATAAAAAAATTAATGTAAAGAAAGATTCATATTAAAAGATTTCAATATAGTATGTACTATATGTCTATTAAATGGTGGAATAATGATACAACATACTATGTTTTATATGAAGTTTTAACGTATACTATATAATATTCATATGTTTAAGATATTTACTGGACATTTAAACTATTATAATAAAAGGCACTCAGTTTCTGAAAATGACCAACAAGTAGAATAAGGATGAATGATAAACTTCCTTATGATTGAATATTTACCAGCTTGCTGAATGTCGACCATTAACCAACCATCTCTTGCAGTGTGTTCCACGTTTAAATACGGTTCTAGCGGTGTTAGCAATACTTTATCGGCTTCTTTTAACGAAGACTTTGTGATTAAACTTGTAGGTATCCACCATTTACTCCAATTGACTTCATCGCGACGTAATGCATTGATTTGAAACAATTTTCCGTGAAAAGGGTCGACTTGTGACCAGTACATGACAGTAGGATAATGTTTGGAAACTATCCAATTTAAAAAATCTTTTGGCATGTAATATTTAGACCCTAAATGATTAGCTAAATCTTCTTGTATAGACCAAAATTCTACGAGAGTCGTTTTGCTAAACATGAAAATAATTAAAAATATTTTGTTATTGACAGTAAAGAATGACGGAAATCGGTTATGCAAAAATTAATGGAATAAAAAGGAAATTATAAAAAAAATAAAGATGTATAAAATTTAAAGGATGGGCTAATAAAAAGTAAAGAGGAAAATTTATAGGTAACATGAAAACTACGACAAGATATAGTTAAAGAAGAAGAGAAATGAGCACGAAAAAGAAACAGAAATATCAAATATACAGCAAGTAATGCGAAAAAGGAATATAAAGATATTATAGGAATATGACAGCTACTGGACTACTGTATTCGTCTGTGTTTGTTTGTATTACTCACGAGTTGTTGAGACTTGTGCGGACACTTTTTTGAAACACCTCATCGGTAATTGCGTTTTGGAGCATTCGCAAAACAATGATTACTACGATCATAAATATGCAAATTACTATATTGAATTTGTTTGATATGAATGTCTTTCTTTACATTAATTTTTTTATTAATATGTATTTTTACGAAGACTGTAGCCAAATATGTAATTATTAATAGATTCCTACCTTTGATGTAACGGGGAGAATTAAAAGTTGAATCAATCTCCGACAAACCATAAATTTGTGAGGGATTCATATCAAAATGAGAATCTAAATGAAGAGAATCATACTGACTCTGAACTACGAATAAGTCCATTATCTGAGAATTATTAAAAATCTAAAAACAAATTTTGTAATTACAAAAAGATTAGATCACATACTTTTATTGTGGTTTAATGCAGTTATGCTCATTATTGCAATAAAGGCTTCGTTATTTTAATGAAACAGTTTATAAGTATCTAATAGAGAATTAATAAAATGCGATGCTACATGTGTAACTTCAACACATTCAATCATTATTAGTATTATTTGTAAGAGTGTCTTTGATATTGTTTTTATATTATCCCACATTCATACAGTTTCTTTTTGGAATGTTTTATACTATGGATTTTCCAAAAATATGGAACATAATCTATTCTCTGATCTTATGAACGATAATTGTATAAATATTGCATTGGATATGTTTATATTCTAGTTAAGTGCTGGTACGCTCACGTTATCACAAATATTTTGTTGTTTTTTATAACTTATATATATTATAAGTAAAATTAATTATTGTAATAAAATGCAACACAATTAGGAGATTAGATATTGTCAAAATTAGGAAACCAAGTTTATTTCTTTCAGTGTTTTGATATTAGCCCATGTTCAATGTACATAAAATTCTTAGATACATTTCTTTTTATACGATAAATTTTCTAAAAGTATAAAACAAAATTTAACGGTATTCTGGGCTTACGGAATAAGAACACATTAAAAAAAACTTAAATAAATCTATGACTTTCTTACGATATTAGAAAATATAACATTACCTTAACAACAGCTTCTTCTCCGTATAATATAGCAAGACCGTCGTGTAACCAAAAATGAGACCACCAAAAATGAGATGGGCTGATTACGTTACCAAGCCATTGATATGCAATTTTAGGCGCTATAGAGCGTGCAATTTCTATTTTGCGCATAACCGTGTCTAATTCTTCATCAGAGATGAGATCAGCTTCACTGATAATATATAATTATTATTAATATTTTTGCGTTTCAAAATTTTTCTCTATTTAGTTTATTGTTTTAATCTTTTTAATTTACACACGTCGTTTTATATCTGGAAATATATATTACCTATGAAAGATGAGTCCCCATTTCGACATACCGTTGTGTGGTAAATTTGGAATTGCAATATGATCCATTTTTGGAATCTTTATTTCATTAAATTCAGATGCCAAATGCGACGTGATATTCTTTATAACTTGCTCAGCGTAATTTATTGACTGCCTATAGCACATTTTGCACCATAAAGTGATGTTTTCGATGATCAGAGTAGGAGACAAATTGGTCAAAAAAACCGAAACTTGGTAAGTAGACATTGGAGGAGTGGTATTAAAGTGTGTCCACATTAAGTCATTGTCATCCGTATAATTAGTTCGTATCGGACTGTTAGATAAAACCGTAAAATTTCGATGATGCTTTATAGAAATGTTAAACGTGGTACTTAAGTGCGGTTCATCCCAACAGGGAAACAATCGTCGGGCTCCAACCATTTCAATATGTGGTGCTATCAACCATCTAACACAATATAATAATTTTTATAATTGCCTTAAGATTACATATATTAATATGTAATATATTAAAAAATTTTAATTATATCTAGTAGATTTAAATAATTTCAACGAAAATTTATTTAGGATTGTATAACAGCTAGCATAAAGATACAATTAATTAAACATTTTAATTATATCGCTTTAATAAGGTCTTATTGTTAGGATTCAAATATGTATGTTACTGATGTGGAAATGGGTTTTGAAGAATTATATAGAATGTTTACATTATAGATATTTGTGTAAATATGTATAATATCAACATTTACTCACATTATGTCCTCTTCTTCGTTTATGTAGGAACTTCTGACAAAGTTTTCTGCGTTGTTATCTGTTATTAGACCGTAAAATTCTATTTTCAGGTTGTAACGCCCAGGAGGTAATATATTGCCGAAATAAAGGTTTAAATATTCTTTTTTAAAACTAAATATAAATTCCTGCGGTATATAATTTCGACCATGTTGGTCAATCAATATACATTTTTCTTTATTTATAACCAAGTCAAATGTATGGAATTTTATATATTGCGTAGATTTCAAGATATCGATGTCTACACTGGATTCACCGTAAAAATTAAAAATGCCATATTGTTGTTCTATATTTGAATCATACTTTTCGAGAGTTAGATCTAGTTCTATGTCATAGTGCAGCGGGATCACATTGGGCGATAATCGGTAGTGTGTTCGAATGCTGGAATTATTTAGCTTTTCACCGGTAAGGGCAGATATCGTTGTAATGAATATTAAGCTGCTACTTATTTGTGCCAGATTCATATTGAATCAATTTCTGTTTCAAGTACCTGCCGGAACATTTTCATTAAAGAAGGAATCGTTTAATGCTAATGGCATTAGTACTTACAATTAGTTATATCTATGTTTAGAGACCATGCATTGGAATCTTTACGTGAAAAATTGTTACATTAAGAATTGATACATTAGATATATTGCACGTACACTTATTCAAATAACTCTCAACACACACACATACACATTTTTAACTTTAATATAATGTTTTATGTTGTGCGAATCGAAATATGATTGCTTGGTATGTATTGCCTCAGGTTGCTGCGATCTTGCTCCTTCGATAGGTCACCACAGACTAACAATACCGTGGATAACGAAAATTTCATAACATATACAAATACCTGGCCGGTTTGCGATGAATCATTGTCCTTCAGATTCAGTCGGATTAAATCAACAAGTTTTGTCGTTAGAATACAAGTTGAATATTGATTATACGTTTGGAGCTAATTTATTGAAATATTTGATTTAACATATTAATAAATTCTTTAATGTAAAATTATATTTGTATAAAACTTACCTTTAAAAAAAAATAAACAGAAGCGCCAAATGTACGCGCTTCGTATTAAAAAATAGAGATATTAAGAGATTTGTGCGCCAAGCAAATATAAATTATGATTAACAACATATTTTGTTAATAATAAAGGTACTATATATCAAATTTTTTTATAAAATTAAGATATATATATATACAATTGTAAATAAAAAATAATAAGGAATTATAGAAGGACAACAACGAAGGAACGTACAGTGAAAACAGAAAGATATCAGCGAGACATCAAAACACAGCAGAACAAACATTATATGCATGTATATAATGTTTGTTCATATAACATAATATACATATAAAAATAATCTCATATTTTTGCAACAGTCGTAGATATTTATAGTCCAATTCGTTTATTTTGTATATATGTATAAAATATAGTACATATATCTTATCAATAATATAAAAAATTCAAACCTCATTGCATGTCCGATAATGTTATATATCCGAAAAAAAGATTTGTTTACAAAAGACAAGAATAATTTTTAGTTTGTCAGTTTGACTCGCGTCCACTGTTTCGGGTTATAATGTAAATCATATAAATTGTAAAACTAATGAAATTAAAAGAGAATGCATATTTAAATTAAGAAAATTTTAACTCTCAAAGATCACTTAAATAATAAAAGAATATGATGAGATGTTGTTGTTGCACTAATAATTTCTGAGAATAATATTTTTAACTCTATAAATTAAGCAAAATAACAACCTAAAAAATTAAAACAATTTCTGTTAATTCAGAAAAATATTGCTACTCTATTTTTCACATTTAACATCACACAAAAAGTAAAAAAGTCATACCTGTTATAAAATTATTTCTATACATACACACATGTAGTGAATTATTAAGAACTGTTATTTAAATAATTTTTTATTCGTCTAGTATAAAAGAACATTTTTAAAAGTATTGTCACATTGTTTAAAAGGAGTAAATATCTTATATAACGTTTTATAAGATATTAGTGATATCTTATAAAATAAAACCAAATAATTTTTCTAATTTTTATAATTTAACATGTAAAAATAAAATAATCAAATGGATAAGATTACTTAAGAATGAATATTTACAGTCATTCTATACTTATATCAAGCTAACATTTAAATCTCATTATTAAAGGTAAATAAAAACATTTTTTACATCATATATTCCTTAAACAATCCAACTATTTTCTGAAAACATTTCTTTTTATAACGAATAGTTATTTTCAATAGCAGTTATTAATGATTTATCCTAGACATGCATAAACGTCGACTTTGGCTGAAATTGAAAATTGAACGATTTACATCACGGTTTTATTCAATTCGATATATATATGGTGATCAAAAAGCGAGAAGAAGCCTATCCTGCCTATCTATGAACGTTAAGTTGAAGTCCACCGATTCCAAAAAGCCCAAAATAAAGCGGCTGCGACGTTTTTTTCGATATCTCCATTATGATCAAATTTTGAATTACGACTTATTCAGCAACGTCATTCGCTCTATCTAGCTTCGGCTTAAGTATGCGTAATTATCACTGCGTGCCTCCATCCTTCCCCAATGTGAACAGAATAGAACAATTCTACTACTCTGCTATATTTGTTTAACTATTGTAATTTGGCTGATCCAATATGGTGACCAAAAATCGAAACTCATAAATTAGCGGACTCCTATAAAACTCACTATCATGGGTTTTTTTGGGTTGCTAAATACGAATCTTGATTTGATAGACTGAGAAGAATTTGAATACACAGACTGATTTGACTGTCATTCTTTCGAACGCAGAAGTTTATTGCATTATTCCAAATTTAGAGATCGCCATATTGGATTCACCATTCTAAAATTTTGCCAACAAATTCGTATTTAGCAACCCAAGAAACCTCCTGGTACCGAGTTTCATAGAAATCCGCCAATTTATAAAAGTTATCGAAATTTTGGATCGCCATATATTGGATCAGCCATTTTAAATTTTGTAATTCTGATCCCAAATTCGCATTCCCCGACCCAAAAAACCTCTAAGTAGCAAGTTTCGTGAAAATCTTGCTAACTGGAGAAGAATAAAACGATGTGCGCATATATGCGTCAATGCCAGTCAAAGGGTTAAGAAAATAATATGCGTATAAGTAAATATAAAGAATATATACGTATATAAGTAAAGAAATTGTAATTTATTAAGTGGCTACATCCACCTAGAGGCTCAAAAAGAAAGATCAAAATTCGGAATTTTTTTTCTCAAAAACGATTGTTGGAAATAAAACAATTTTTTTTTGCTTAAAGGTATATATGTATTAAGAACCTTGAAAAAAGAATTATCCAAAAATGTCGAAAAATAAAAAAAAATACGGCCGCCGGCAGATAATGAATTTCTTTTCGGCGGTGGACACTCTCCAGCTGAAACGGTCCATCTAAAATAAAAAAAACCAAATAGGTTATTCAAGTTAACAACAAATACGAGTCGTTGACAATCTTAGATTTTTAAAATCGATCTTTATTTTTTAATAATTACGAAAAACTACGAAAAACTGACGACTTTTTCTTATAAATTTTCCATGCTTGAGTTTCAATTCGTCGCCATGTTGTAAAAAAGATCGATTTTAAAAATCTAAGATCGTCAACGACTCGTCTTTGTTGTTAACTTGAATAACTTGTTTGATTGTTTTTATTTCAGGTGGACCGTTTCAGCTGGAGAGTATCCACCGCCGAAAAAAAATTTATCATTTGTCGGCGGCCGTATTTTTTTTGTTTTTCGATATTTTTGGATAATTTTTTTTTCAAGGCTCTCAAAACATACCTTTAATAAAAAAAAAAATTATTTTATTTCCAACAATTGTTTCTGAGAAAAAAATTCCGAGTTTTGATCTTTTTTTTTGGGCTTTTAGATGGATGTAACTCCTTAAGTGGATTTTAGAACATTTTTTAGAAGTGCTTTTTTACAAATATGGGTAAACTATGATTTGATCACCAAAGTTTTAAAAAGTTATGATTTTATTGAAAGTTTCAATAATCAAATTTATAGATAAAAATACCGGCTTCTTTACAAAAATTGAAACATTTAGGAAGCACGTCAAAACCAGTCAACAACGAACAATTGACTCGTCTAATCAAATTTTTTAAACATAGATCTAATTCTTTTCATTTCTGTACTTTTTAAAATTTTTTAATTTTCAACAGCCATCTATGACGATATGTAACGCTAAATTTGTTTTATTTTAAGGTACAAAAAGCATTTAACATCTATTGAATTATGTATATATTTTTATTCAATAATAATAAATATGTTAAACAATTAAGACTTAAATAATAAATGTAAAGATGTTGCGTTCAATTGTAGAATATAAATCACAATGGTCTACAAAATATGAAACGTATGAAACTTTGTCTATTAATTCTTCGTTCGCGGTTGCTCTTATAACAAAACATTTAATAAGCTTCAAAAAAATTAATAAGTAATAATAATCATATATAAATACATAAAATTAATATATTAATAATATTTAGGTACAAAAAGGAGTAAAGAATGCTTGATCAATATTGATCTCAGAAAAATAAATGTTATTAATATATAAAATTTAATGAAAATTGTTTATTATTATATATATTGATAGAAGGGACAAATCAAGCGGTTCCTGCAGACTTTGACGTTCTGCAGAGAGATCCATGACGTAAGTCGTGTAGCTTGAAGTGCTAAATTGGTATTGAAATATGGTCTAATTAAAAATAGAATGGGAAGAGTGCTTTTTAAAATATCACAGTTTCTTGCGCAGAAAGGTCAATATTTTACTACTAGGATATCATTACAGTCATTACACTGTGTGATGTAAGCAAAATGAATAATTACTCAAGGTATGTTTCTCCACTCGCTTGCTCATATAATTGAACGGGAAAATTAGATGGTTCATTACTCTGACATTCTGCAACGTGTTCCAGAACGCAATTCGTTGAGCATGAAGTTCCAAGTCTGCAATGAAATATGATGTGATTAAAAAATAGCAAATAGAAATTATTTGAATTTAAAATATTACAATTGTACCCGTTACTTGATGCTGATGTATACATATAAATGGATCCGTAATTGATTGGAGATTCATGTGAGTCGAAAACAGGAAAATGAGAGATAAAGGAATAAGAAAGAAATTTTTTATATTTAGAATTTTTGTAATACTAATCAAATAAAAAAGTATTAAAACTAAAGTTAGGATTTTTTATGTGCAACATATACTATTTTATACATATTTTATACTTAAACTATAAAAAAAGAAACTGCCTTGATGTGAGAACGTGTTTAGTCATTAATCGGATACAGTCATACATCAAGACGGTGGGAAAAGTTAAAAAGTTTTTACGAACGTTTCTAGAATATGATAGATTCTAATATATTAGGTAGATGCTATATGTATATAATAATAATACAATAATAATAATCTCAAGTATAACAAATAAAAAGCATCAATAACACTATAATACTGACATTTGCAAAGATCAACGACGTATATTCAAATATTATATAGGATCATTGTTTTTTGGCTAATAAAAATTTTTATTAATTGTTATTAATTATTTATATAATAAGTGTACGGCAGATTTGAGTTGCTGTATATACAGATTTTATTTAATATGACTTTTAATTGGAATACCAATAAAAATTTTAAATCACATATTTTATGTATCTAAAGCGAATTTCTGCAATATACTAATGTCAAATAGATAAATATCTAATTTAAATCTCTAAATCGTATATGTGTCTAATGAATAAAAAACGCGATATAAATTTTTTGGAATTATATGAAAAATAATTGGAAAATTATTATTATTACATTGGAAAAGCACATTTATGATCGGAATTGCAAAAAACTTTTATAATTTATATGGATAACCGGATAAAAGCATTTATTCGTTAAATTTTCTTTAGCTATTGACTGTTTTATTATTACATTTATTTTATAATTGTTAGTTTATTAGTTTATTTTAATTTATTCATTTTAATATATGTTTTGGTAGTGTACTTACACATGTCGACTTTGGATTACTGTGTAAACTGTGTTATGCTTTATTTTTAAATGTCTTCTTAAATTCTTAATGCCCATTACATAAGATATTATTGTACCACATTTATTACATTTTGCCTTATGTTCTGGTAAATCCGAATAATATTTCGTAGGTTATCAGGTAGTGTGTGGTCTTTATCGGGAAATATTCCATGTTTACTTAAGCATGATCTTAATGTTCTTGTCATGAGTCTTTTATCTGATATACGAATTTCTTTTTCACATTCCCTGCACTTTACTAGCAAATGTTCTAATTGATTGAAATAATTCCACAACACGCTGTGTTTTGGCTTTATCGGTAATTGCATTATAACCGTCCTATATTACAGAATGTATATATGTCTAAATGTGGTAGAAAAATCGCCTCAATAAGCGTTTGTAAAACTGCTCATAAAGATCAAAGAGAGAAGCATACTTCGTTTATTGGGATGTATGTAAATATGGATAGATATGTATACATATACTTTGAATTCGTCTAGCTACTAGATCGGATATCTCTATCTTTGTTTATTCCAATATTAATTTTAACATTGTACTTAATACACAATTTAATACACAATGCTTACATGACAAGTTAAATTATAATTATCAAAGTCCGGTAGACATATACAGTAAAAATTAAAATCTATCTTTGAAACATTCTCCTATACAATTTTATTTTTTTATACGCATTCCTTCCTCTTTAAAAATTGTATATATGTATAAGTAATAAAAAAACGTGAATATGAGCAGTTAAAGTTTTCTCAAATTATATGCGAAATAATTGAAAGATTGTTATTATTACGATTGAATAGGCATATTTATAATCGGAATTAAAAATAACTGTTATATGGATGCCATGATAAAAGCCTTTTTCGCTCAATTTTCTTTAGCTGTGGATTGTTTTATTTAGGCACTACATTTATTTTATATTCTTAGTATTTTAATGTGTATATATGCATATGTTATTGAATGTGTACTTACTTATGTTGATTTTTTAAATGTTGTTTTAAAGACCAATAGCCCGTTAAATAAGATATTATTTTACTACATTTGTTACATTTTGCCGTGTGGTTTGGTAAGTCTGAGTAATATTTCCGTAGCTTGTCAGGTAGTGTGTGGTATTTATCGGGAAATATTCTATGTGTAGCTAAGTGTGATCTTAATGTTCTTCTTACGTTATATTCATAAGATGTCCGAATTTCTTTTTTACAGTTTTTACACCTTGCCAGCAAATGTTCTAATCGATCGAAATAATCCCACAACTCGCTACTCTTTGACCGTTTTGGTAATTCAATTATTGTCGTCCTGTTTTACAGAATTTATAATACTGAATGTGGTCCAGAAATTATCTTGTGTTTACAAAACCGATCACAAAAATCGAATAGGGAAGTACATGCTTTATTTATTGTCATGTATGTAAATATGGACATATGCATTTTGAATTTACCTTGCTACTATATTGTACAGTTATTTATGTACGTTTTTTTATTCCATCAATAATTCTAAAATTATGTAAAATTTTACACAGTGTTTACATGGCAGTTTAAAATAATCTGGTAGACACAGTAAAAATTAAAATTAGTTTACCTAATCTTAAAGATTATTTTGTTATAAATTATATTTTGTAATTTATATATATTCCTCCTTTTTCAAGAATTTAATATGTATAAGTAACAAATATATGTATAAACGTGAATATAAACGATTCAAATTTGTCAAATTATTTGCGAAATAATTAAAAGGTTATTATTATTATTACAATTATTGTATAAACACATTTATGATCGGAATTGCAAACAAGTGTTATATAGATGCCATGATAAAAATCTTGTCGCTCAATTTTTTTAGCTGTTGATTGATTAATTACATTCATTTTATAAGCTTTTGTATATATTAATAAGTTTTTGAGTGTGTACTTACTCCTTTTGTCTCCGGATTGTTTTGTTATGTTTAACTTTTAAATGTCTTTTTAAGTATCTATGGTTTCTTACATAAGATATTATTGTACCACATTTATTACATTTTGCATTATGTTTTGGTAAGTCCGAGTAATATAACCGTAGCTCGTCAGGTAGTATGTGGTCTTTATCGGGAAACATTCCATGTCTACTTAAATGTATTCTTAAATTTCTTGTAACCACGTTTTGATCGGATAACCGAATGTTTTGTCCACAAGTCCTGCACTTTGCGAGGAAACGTTCTAATTCTTCGAAATAATCCCACAACTCGCTGCGTTTTGCTTGTTTCGGTAAATCCATTATATATCCGACCTGTATTACAGAGTGTCTGATACTAAGTAAATGTGGTATAGAAATCTTCTTAACAAGCGTTTGAAATACTGCTCACAAAGGTCCGAGAAAGATATGGTTTATTTATCGGGATGTATGTAAACATGTAATTTGAATTTGCCTAACTACCAATTGTACAGTTCAATTTTTTCTTTTTTTTTAACTAATTCTAAACTTATGATAAAAGACATGCAACGTTTACACATATATAACAATTTAAATAGCAAAGTTAGGTAATGGTAAACATACAGTAAAATTTATAGAATAGAATACTTTATTTCTGCCTTTCGGCTTGAAATGGTTACACGTGTGTTCCTCAAGTTCATGCATACCTCATTAGATATTCGTACATATATCATTATACATTTACATTTACATTTACATTGTATACAAACAAACAAAACAAACAAGTAGAGCTGAGTATTGTAAGTTCAACAGTTTTCTGTCTCTATATTTCGTTTTTCTCTTCTCTTCTCCAGCTTCACCATCCATTTCTCTCCCTCTCCATTGCCGTTCAAAATTTTTCTTAGTCTCTCCCCTATTCCTTCTCCCATGTCATCGCTTCCCTCCCTCGCGCATCTCTCCAGCGTATGTTCCCATGTTTCCTCCTCTGCTTCACATACTCTGCATCTTCTTTTCTCCTCTGATTCCCAGTATCTTCCGCCGCGCATCTCGTTACCCATTTTGAATCTTGCTATCCTTGTTATCGACTTTTCTTTTCCTCTTTTTTCCAGATACTCAGGCCTTCCGATTTCTACTATTTCCTTGTACCATCTATTGTATTTTGACTCTCTTATTCTTTCATCTATCTCCTGTATTTGTATGTCTCTATCTCTACACCCTACCTCTTCTATGCTACTCCATCCCTCTCCTCTTTTTCTTTCTACCTCTTCCGCTGCATATCCTCTACTCTCGTAAAACTTTCTACGTTCTATTTCCCATTTTGACTTCTCTTTCCTTACGTCTTTCTTTATTTCCTTCCAACATGCTCTTGCTATTTCGTTTCCTCCTCCGTTTTCTAATTTTTCCTCGTATCTCATTGCTCTTTTTGCCGCTTTTGTTCTCATCTTAATTCTTTTAGTTTCTTCTCTTATCATATAACTGGGTATGCACCAGTCTAATGCTAACGTCCATCTTATGAACCTCTCTTGTATCCTCTCTATACTCTTTCTTTCCTTCCATCCCCATACTTCTGCTCCATACATCGCCACGCTTGCCACCAGTGAGTCAAATAGTTTCATTCTTCTTCTCCAGTCTCCTCCAAAAATTCTTTTTCCTATACCCTATACTTGCCTCATTGCTACTGTGGCTTTTCTTACTCTCTCCTTTATATGTGCTTCTTGTCCACCGTTTCTTTGAAATGTGTATCCTAAGTAGCAAAATTCTTTTACCTCTTCTATTCGCTCTCCTTTCCATCTCTATTCCACCTCCTTGATTCTACCTCCTCTTTTCCTAAATCTCATAACTTTTGTTTTTCCCACATTCACTGTTAGTTTCCTTTTGTCGAAGTATTTTTCCAACCTTTTTATCATTTGCTTCATTTCCCCTTTTTCCTCTGCAATTATCACCACATCATCCGCATATGCAAGCGTTCATATTTTTGTGTCTCCTACAACCACCCCTCCTTCCTGCCCTTTTCTCATTACTTCCTCCATGTCCGCCAACATCAGTACAAACAGCAGCGCACTCAGAGGACATCCCTGTCTTACTCCTTTAACTGTCCAAAAGCAGGGTCCTTTTTCCCCGTTACATCTAATCACGTTTCTTGTTTCTTTATATAGCTCTTTGATTCTAACTCTCAGCCTTTCGCTTATTCCATTCTTCTCCATTACCTTCCATAATATTTCTCTGTCCACTGAGTCAAATGCTGCCTTCAGATCTATAAATGTTGCCACTAGCTTCCCTTTTTCTTTGCTAATCTCTCTTCCTATTACGTAGTTCAATGTGTATATATTTTCTATCGTTTCTTTTCCTTTCCTGAATCCCGTTTGTGTCTCCGGTATTAGCTTTTTCTCTTCTACCTCTTTCTCTAGTCGTTTTGCTAAGCTAGCTGCGTATATTTTATAGCTCGTGTTCATCAGTGTTACACCTCTGTAGTCTCCTGCTTCTTTTCCTTCCCCTTTCTTTATTATTGGTACAATTATTTCTTCATTCCAGTCTTTTATCATTTCCCCTTCTTCCATGCTATGTCACATATCCTCCATATTGCTTCCTTTAATCTGTTTCCTCCGTTTGTCCATACCTCGTTTGGTATTTCATCCGTTCCTGCTGCTTTTTTATTCATCATCTCCGCTATTACTTCTTCTATCTCCTCTCTTCTTATTCCTTCCTGCTCTTCGCAACCGTCTTCTGTTTTTTGTTTTTCCTCTTCTGTCTCTTGTTTCGTTCCTACACCTCCTAGCAGCTTCTTGAAATGCTCGTTCCATTGTTCTTTGCTTATTTCTTCATTTACTTCTTTTCTGTGTTTCCTTACTCTATTTATAACTCTCCATACCTCCTTTTCATTTTTGGCGTCTTTTGCTTCTTCTATAATTTGTTCTTTTTCCTTCTCTTTTTTTTTTTTTATCTTTTCCCCGTATTCTTTTCTCTTTTTTATGTATTCTGCTTTTTCTTCTTCTCTTTTTTTTCCACTTTCTTAGCTTCTTTTTTGCTTCTTTTCTTAGCTCTGCACACTGTCCGTCCCACCACTTATTTTTTCTCTTCGCTTTGCTGTCTATTCTGATTTCTTTCCAGCTTGCCGCCCGCGTCACTGCTTTCTTTATTTCTTCCATGAGTTCTTTCGGGTTCACTCCCTCTATAGTTTTTTCTTCGATCTTCTCTCTATATCTTTCTACAGCTTCTATGGACCAGTCCATTACTTTTTCCACTTTCCTCTCTTCCCTTTTTCTTTCTTCTATTTCCTCCGCTACTTTAAGTACTACATATTGGTGGTCCGATTCTATCTTCTCTCCAATTCCTATCTCTTCTGTTCTTTCCCATAGCTCTTGATTTCCTATAATATAGTCTATTACTGTCTCTCCTCTCCCTCCGGTAAAAGTAAATTCTCTTTTTTTATCTCCCTTGGTTCCATTTAGTATTCCTAGCCCTTTTTCTTCCAGAAATTCTATCAATTTTCTTCCTTCTGCATTTATTTCTTTGTCTTTTGATCTTCTTTCCTCTCCAAAGATGTCCGTGATTCCTCCTTTTTCTCCTGTTCTTGCATTAAAGTCGCCTCCTATTATTATTCGCTCTCCTATGCCTCCTCCGTTCATATATTCTCTTATTACTCTTATTTTTTTGTCAATGTCATTATTTACGTATACGCTGATAATCTTCCATTCTCCTTCTTTTGTTCTTACAATTCTCTCCACTACTCCTTCCTTTTCTCTCTCTATTCTTCCTTCTGCTTCAAGCCCTTTTCTTACTCCGGTGATTATCCCTCCTCTTGCTCTTCCCCTCTTCTTTTCTCTTGTCGCTGGCTGGCATTTCCATACATGTCCCTCTGGCATTATTCTTTTTATTTTGTTCCACTCTTTTTCTTCCACCCACGTTTCTAGAAGCGTTACTACGTCCCACTCTTCCACTATTTTCCAAAACCCTTCGTTTTTCTCTTTTAATCCTGCTATGTTCCAGAAGCCTACAGTCATTCCCTTTTGTCTTTCTGCTATCCTCTTCTTTTTTCTTTCCGTTCTTCTCTTTTTCTGTCCTCCTCTTCTCCTTCGTACAGTCTTCTTCTCAATTTCCTCTCGTCTTTGTTCCTTCCTGTTCTCTTCGAAATCTTTTTCCGTCTTCCAGCTTCTCCTCGCTTTCATTCCATTTCTTTTCGTGGCCGTCTATCCATATTTTTTGGTATCCTAAGGTTGCTCTTTTCCCTTTTTCTCTCTCCTCCTTCACTATACTCCATAATTGTCTTTGTATTTTTCTCTCCGCTACTGTCAAGTCATCATCTATGTATATCTTTTTTTCTTTTCCCATCTTCTTTCTGTTTATCATTACTTCTCTCTTGTCTTCCCATCTGTTCAGCTTAACTAGTATCATTTTGTTCTCTCGTCTGCCAATTTTTTGCACCTCGTCCACTTCTACCTCTCTTTTAGCGATTTCTTTCAGCAACTTTCTAATCTTCTCCCCTCTCTCACTTCCTTCTTCTATTTCCGCTCCTTTTATTATTATATTGTTTCTTCTTCTTTTCCTTTCTTCCAATTCATTTTTTCTTTCTATCTCCTTCATTTTCTTCATCAGCTCGTTGCTCTCTCTCTCTCCCTCTCTCTTCTTCTCCACCTCTACCATTCTCTCCTCCAGTTGCTTTACTCTTTTTTCTATATCAGTTTTCAGCTTTTCCCATATTATTTCGCTTTTTCTGTATTCTTCTCTCAGGTCATGCATCTCTTTCATCAGTTCCTCCTTATCTTTCTTTCTTTCTTTCTCTTGTTCCTCCAATTTTGCCAGTATTTCTTTCAGCATTTTTTCTGCCTCCATGCTTCCCTCTTTCTCTTTCGCTTTTTTTACTTTGCTTGGTGGCGACCTACTTACTCTTCTCTCCTTATTAAATTTATCTATAATTTTTTTCTCGACCTTTTTTATTTCTTCACTCTCCTGCTCTTTTTTTCTTTTCTTTATGAAGTCTGTAATCGACCCTTGGCTTCCTATTCTGTCTCTTATCTTTGACAGTTCCGCTGCCCTCGCTTGTTTACTCTCTGTTTTCTTACCTTCTTTAATCGTTTCTTTGTCCTCTTTCCTGCACTTCTCCTCACTATCCTTGCTCCCTTTACTATCCTTCTTCTCCTTCTCCATCCGCTCCTTTCTCTGCCTTTACAGTGATCCTAGTCTCCTTGTTTATTTCCTATGCCACTTCTCGATTCTACGGGCCTCTCCTAACCTCAAAACTGTCGCCGCTACACAGATTCGAAAATCTTCCGCCTGCGTCTTCTGCTCTACTTGCCTTCTTTTCTCTCTGCTTTATTGCACTTTGCGCATGCAACCGTCTGAATACAAAATCGTCCTAGGGCGATATCACGGCAGAATATTTCCAATAAATTTATGCAAATGATATGCGTGCTTCTCCTTATACTTACTCGGTCGGTAACCCAGTAAAATTTATATTCAGTTTAATTGATAAAATGCTCTCTTCTATAAAATTATATTTTTTGACTTATATATGTATTTTTCTCCTTAAGAAAATAATATACGTATAAGTAAATATGAAGAATATACGTATATAAGTAAGAAAATCAAAGTATTAAAAGGACTCTAGAACATTTTTTAATACCTACTTATTTAAAAATATGGGTAGATTATGATACAACCGCTAAATTTTTAAAAGTTTTGTGATTTTATTGAAAGTTTTAACAATCAAATTTATAGAAAAATTCCGGTTTTTTTAATAAAAATTAAAACATTTAGGGCCAGTTTTTTAATAGTCGTTTAAACCGAAGTTTAGTTAAACTCACTCTTCATCTTTTTCTAAAAGTGACAGAAAGAGACAAAGAGTGAGTTAATCTAACATTAAAGTTAAGCGACTATTAAAAAACTGGCCATTAGGAAGCACGTCAAATCAGTCAACAACGAACAATTGACTCGTCTAATTAGATTTCTTTAACATAGATCTGATTTTTTTTTATTTTTGTACATTTTTTAATTTTTTAATCCTCTACAGCCATCTATGATGACAATGTGTAACACTAAATGTGTTTTATTTTAAGGCAGTGTTACTGTTACGTGGATTATTCTGACTGATTATATGACATACAAATTTGTTAGATTTACTTTGGTACACTGCCATGAGTGGCAAGATGTTTGTAAAAAGGGCTTATTTATTAATTTTAGGTCCGAATTAATAGACGTTTCTAAGTTGTCAAGGTCAGTCTGTCTTTGTCTCGTGACTCTCGTGTATGGTAAAACGGTATACGCGTGACAAAGACTGCATGATCTTGACAACTGAGAAACGTCCATTAATTTAAACCTAGATTTACACTTAAAAAGATAACTTCTCTACGAATACAAGTTTTAAATGAAGAAGTTGCTCATTATCATGAAGAGCTCAAATGCAATGTAAAAGTTCAGCATAAAAAAATAATTTAATTTATAAGATATACTTTTTCAACTAAACATAGTAAATTTTATTTCTCAAAAAGATGTTAGATTTAATACACCCCTACATGATAAAAAGCAGTAACTATTCCCATCTTAAATATCTTCGAATCTATTATATCGAGATTATAAGACAAAGCAAAAAATGAGCAAAAAGCTTGCTTATCGGATAATATTTAAAATGTAATACAGAGGCCTGTGTTCATAGTCGGATCTTATTTCAAGACTGTCTTAAGTAATGTCTTAAGATGCCAACACGGTCATTTCATTGGATGGATGGAGTCTTAAGACTGCCTTTGACCAGACTTAAAACGATCTCGAATATTATAAAAGTCCACCCCGGGTGCTTACTGACGAATTAGCCCCAAACACAAGTTTCAGGTTTGATCGCCCACGAAATATTAGACATCAACGATAATGAAAAAACTACACTGGATTCGTGTTCAGCATGCATTACTCTTTATAATCACGTACCTCGAGATTTGGAGAGCAAATATTATTGCAGATATTACAAAATTTCCACGCGCAAAAAATTTTACTTTTACCTTCCGAAAATACGTTTGCCCTTGTAAAAATCATAACATGGCAGGTAACCTGCCGAAACTCCGTTGGTCACATGTGTACCATAAGCAGCGTTTATAATGTTAATAGCGAGTTCGCACGATATACAGGTTCCGAGATATTTGATTTGACATTTTTACCCCGTAGACTGTTTAGCCCCGGTCTTCCTCTACAGGTTCTGAGATATTTTATTAGACGATTTCACCCCAAAGACGTTTTCGCCCCGGTATCCCCTATCTATAATACTAAGAATTATGTACAAAACGATATGTTCTGCGAGAATTGTCAATTGTATAAAATTGATAATTATATGTAATAATATAATATAATCAAATTGTATATATGTATGTAATTTGTGTAATCTGGATTACACGAAATCAAAACTCATATAACACAAAATTACTTAAATTAAAACATTGTTAAATATTGCCAAACAGTATTGGAAATATTTCTTTCTATAATTGAAGGGGATAATTTTATTAATTTTATTAATAATTTTCTCAGTTGCGGTTGCTCGCATTACGTAATGTTTTGTAAGCTACGTAATTTGAAATTCGATAATAAATATCGCGTAATTAGATGTCGCATATATCCATACACTGTTGATCGAGTTATATTGTTTTATTGCTTTAATATGTATTAGTTTTTAGCACAGACTAAATTGTATGAAAAAAAAATAAAGAAACATAAAGCTTTTATTTAAGAATAAGAGGACCGCTGATTAGAATCGGCGGGGTGGTGGAGGGCCTCTACGTCAGGTTGGCCCATTTTCATCGGACGGAATTTTAGCTAAAACTAAAAGTGTAACTTTATTTTATTAGAAAAATTTATACCGAGTTTAGCCAAAGTACATTCAATTGCAATGATGTCCGGTAAAAACGGGTCTTCTTTTGACAGTATAAAATTTTATAAAAAGAACTGTAATATAGTTAATAATATTAACAAGCTGGTAACGTATAATGTAAATATAAGTTATAAGTAATTAAATTAATGAAAGAGATGGTTCTTTTCGGAAGAAAACTAAAAATTTGTGAACATTATAACAAAGTAGTCGACATAGCACGAAAAAGTACCATAAAATCGTGGACATTACTTACGGGATTCATGGACATTGGCTACGTAGTTTAAATCTGTTTAATGTCCACATTTTATGGACGTCTATGCCAAAATCTAATAGGTATATAACAAAATAATAAAGCAATACAAATATAACATATAATTAAAAAAATTGTGTATATTCAAGAGAGATATCTTTTATTAATTCCGGGTTACACAAAAACGTTCAAAATGCGTATACTTACACACATCGTCCGTAAAAATCAGAGCAATATAGGTAACTTACAATTAGAAAAAAACTAAAATAATATTTAATATAATAAAATTTATTAATTAGTTTATTCCGTTTATTCACATCATCCAATTAATTGAAAATTATACATAAAATTTATATATATTTAATTGTGTTATTTATTAATTGATTATTTATTTACAAGTACAAAAAAAGCGGAATAATTAAGAGCCAAGCATAGTACAAGTGCGTAAATTATTTTTGATTATTAATTTTTGATTTTTGATTTAATTTCACAGACCACCCTCAGCGACTGGTATCAGCATCTGATAAACGAGTATGCGTTTATCAGATCAATACTAATAAGTTCAATAATATTCATTTCAATCTGTGACATTACAAATATAGTTTATTGATAGTCAAGAGCCATAAAACCTTTTCAAGGCCAAAAATACTTGCGAGAACTTGCATATGTAATAAGATAATTCATAAATGCTCTAGTGTTCTCAACGAGGAAACAATTACTATTACAATCAATTTTTTATTTTATTGACAAGTTGGCGCACGTATTCTGGGCTAATTAAAAGATTCCTGGATCTTATGTTCCTACAAATTATTTTTTCCATTGTTCTAGATGTACGATTTAATTTTTACAAGCTTGTTGAATATAGGTAAATGTAAAATTTTTACTTTTAAAATAATTCAAACTTTAACATAGACGTGCAACGTAAACGTGAAAAATTAATAAACTGGTAGAAAATTATAATAATTTTTTTACAATTTATAGACAAAAATGACTGTTTCAAAAATATTTTTATTTTAATATCTGTAACCGCATTATAAAACGCCATGTGTTGGACACAATAAGTATTAAGATAAGTATAAGGTATTTTGTGAAAAATGTACAACAATAATTATGCAAAATAGCAGTATAAATAATTTATTATAAATTAACCGTTGTAAAATATTAGCCACAATCCAAACAAGTAAATTGAGTTGAAAATGGAACGTAATCGAAGAACAATAGTAATATTAATAATTACAATTATAAGAAACACACAAATTTAGAAACATAAATAAATTATATATAATACGTAAAAATATAACTTTTATAATATCCCGAGAAAAAATGGGTATTGACTATTGATGTGGTCATATATAATATAAAAATATATATTTAGATATGAACAGATCTGATACAGATCTGATAATATGTAATTTTATATGATTATACATGATTATTTATGATCAGATCCAAAAATTGGCGCAATATGATCATAATATAATATAATATAATCATATTTGACCAGATCTGTTGTCACACATAAAAAGTTGAAAATGGAACTTAATCGAAGAACATTAGTAATATCAATAATTACAATTATAAGTAATGCAAGAAAAATTTACGAAATATAGATTTAAAAAATTTCGAAGAAGGAGACGAAATGGGAATCTTGTTAACATCTGACACTATTCTGTACAAGGTATAATTTAAGAGAATATTAAAATTGCCAATTTGCCTTTCAATTTCAGACCAACGTGTTTCTAACTTGCTGTAAACCTTTGGCGCTAATTGTCCTAAATCTAATGACCTTTCATCCTTTACGTACAGGCTTAGCTGAAATATGTCAATATTTGTCAGAGGTTTGCTATCAATAAATATATATTATTATTTATCTTGCTTTATCATTATCTTGTAAAACATAATGTTTAGTTTAGCAATATTAAGCATGCAATAATGTTCTACTTTTAAACGATTAGAATTAATATTAGAATGTACATGCGTACAATGTATATGTGTAAATATGTGTGCGTGCATTTGTGTGTTTATACACACATACATTTTATAGTGTTAATATAGCAGTTATATAACGCAGTTAAATGTTTAAATACGATTAATAGAATTTTTTATAAGTGAGTATAATATATTGATGTATAAAACTTACTATACTAAGCAACGTTGTGTTATATATGTGATTAACGATATTGATTAATGTTGCAGTTGTACTGATTTTTCTGAAAACCAAACGTACAATTAGTATCATATATTATAATTTACACGATTACACGGAACATTCATGGTAAAAATATTACGGTGGTTGGATGTCATAAAATTTTTTAAATATTTTCTCAAGGATGACTTCGTCATTAGCATGCCTGGCAATAAGGGATTAAAAAATATTAATAAAAATTTTATTATCTCGCTCTGTTCCATATTGTTTTCCTAGCTCTGATTTTCTATATTCAAGAATTCGGAATATATTATCTATAGCATCATCATCATTATAACAAGTAATATGTTCTACATATTCATTGGCATCAATGTCTGGCCATAGTTTTATCTGGCCATATTTTGCTATATGTGGCCGTGTTATCATATTTACACCCATGGAATTCTTAAAACCATTGCAATATGTCCATTTCTTCCACTCTGGTAAAACTTTTCTACGATTTAAAAGATGATTATTATATAAGTACTTTATATAAAAATTTTATCGTCCAGCGTAAATGACTATAACTATTAAGAAATTTTATTTATACAGAAAAATTACTTGATTGATTCTGGATGTTCTAGATTATCTAGATATTGTTTTAACTTAAATTTGGCCATTTGTAAACACTCAGGCAATTCGACTGTACATGCCCATTTTGCGATCTCTTGTCTCAAACATTTAGTGAAGTGGTTCTCCACCGGACGGTCCTCAGATCCTAGTATCTCCAGAGGCTTAGTTAATATTTCTCTCATTGTTTCCTGAAATGACGTGAACTATGTTGACATGTTTACGAGAGACATGATCTGTGTGCGTGTTAACATTCTTTTAGTACATCATTAATTCTAGGCTTAATATCGGCACAAATAATTCTAGAAAAATAATGTTTAACGTTCGAATTATAATAAACGCATAACATTTTGACTCAAAAATTTTGATATTTTTTCTCACAGTAAGATTGAATTGTAATAGAAACTTTTTAGTCGTATGTGTTACATTTTAAAATTACTTAACAATTGTAGATATAAATAAATGTTCTACATGCTACCTAAAATATCTAATGTTTTTGTATTTATTGATTATTTTGTTTGTTTAATTGATGTATTAATTAATTTATATTTTACATTATATCTGTTGCTCGTTACCTTAACATTTGTGAAATTAATAATGTCTTTTGCCAGTGGAAGCACACTCGATATATATTCAAACACTTTGAACATAGGATACCATGCTACGTAATCTGTATCTCGCACCAAGTACCTTTCGCGAGTCTCCAGAATACAGTTTCATCAAGCTGACGTGCCAGCAAGAAATGAAACGCATCATCAATAATTTTAGCACGATTAATAACACTTATATTTTTATAGTCTTCAGAATTCAGGTAAAGTTCAATTTTGAGCAAGTTATCCATTTCATAATTGACGCGATAGTATCCTGTTGTATAACAGAAGAAATTTAACTGATGATCATATTCGCGTAGTTAAATTAGACGTAATATTGCCGTATTTTTCCATTTTTGTTTCTTGTATGTTAACAAAATATAAGAAAGATATTCGATATATTCATAATTAAACATTCACGTGTGTATGCTTTGTTGAAGAGGCATACAGGTCAGTATGACGAGTTGCCCATTCGTGCAAGCGCGCATAGTCGTTCACACTTGCGTAGACTTCGAATTGCATAGGCACGAATGGGCAACCCGTCATACTGACCTGTATGTCTCTGCAACATCCTGTACATTTAATTTGCACTTCCATACAAGTACACTATATGTATATTTATACTAAATTATTATACAGATTATTTTAATATACTAATAATTTCGGAAGTAGCTCTGAAGATGAAAGAATTTCATAAAATATTTAGTAATTTTATGTAAATTTAGTTTATTTTAGGTACACGGCCATCGAAAAATCTCCGGACAAGACGTATAACTAAATGCAAACTTGCTTGCTCGTGTTTTTCTTGGTCTCGCATTAAGAAGAGGTTTTTAAACAAACATTTAAATTTCGTTTACATCTCATATAAGTTAACATAATGGTATTTTTTGCTGTTTTACAGGATTAGAGTAAATGTTTAAAAATACGATTAGATTAATTTATTTTATTATTAAAACGATATGAATTGTAAACTAAATGTTGGCTTAAAATTATAAAATTTTTTTTGTTTCTTATTAGATTTTTCTTAAAATAATAAGCGTTTCACTTTAATTTTTGGACTTCTATCTTTGTCTGGAAACTTTTCGACGGCAGTGTATGCGCAAATAGCATTAAAATTAGGATACAAAATATGACTTGTAAAAATACATATTAATAAAAAAATTAATGTAAAGAAAAATTTATATTAAAAAATTCAATATAGTATGTACTATATGTTTATTAAAAGGAGGAATAATGATACAACATACTATGTTTTATATAAAGTTTTAACGTATACTATATAATATTCATATGTTTAAGATATTTACTGGACATTTAAACTATTATAATAAAAAGTACTCAGTTTCTGAAAATGACCAACAAGTAGAATAAGGATGAATGATAAACTTCTATATGATTGAATATTTACCAGCTTGCTGAATGTCGACCATTAACCAACCATCTCTTGCAGTGTGTTCCACGTATACATACGGCTTTTGCGGTGTTAGCAATACTTTATCGGCTTCTCTTAACGAAGACTTTTTGATTAAACTTGTAGGTATCCGCCATTTACTCCAACTGACTTCACCGCGACGTGATGCATTGATTTGAAACAACTTTCCGTGAAGAGGGTCGACTTGTGACCAGTATATGAGAGTAGGATAATGTTTGGAAATTATCCAATTTAAAAAATCTTTTGGCATGTAATATTTAGACCCTAAATGATTAGCTAAATCTTCTTGTATAGACCAAAATTCTTCGAGAGTCGTCTCGCTAAACATGAAAATAATTAAAAATATATTGTTATTGACAGTAAAGAATGACGGAAATCGGTTATGTAAAAATTGATGGAATAAAAAGCAAATTATAAAAAAAGTAAAGATGTATAGAGTTTAAAGGATGGGCTAATGAAAAGTAAAAAGAAAGATTTCTAGGTAACATGAAAACTACGACAAGATATAGTTAAAGAAGAAGAGAAATAAGCACGAAAGAGAAACAGAAATATTCAAATATACAGCAAGTAATGCGAAAAAGGAATATAAAGATATTATAAGAATATGACAGTTACTGAACTACTCATGTATAGCCATCTGTATTTGTTTGTATTACTCACGAGTTGTTGAGACATGTGCGGACACTTTTTCGAAACACCTCATCGGTAATTGCGTTTTGGAGCATTCGCAAAACAATGATTACTACGATTATAAATATGCAAATTGCTATATTGAATTTGTTTAATATGAATGTCCTTCTTTACATTAATTTTTTAATTAATAGATATGTATTTTTACAAAGACTGTAGTCAAATATTTAATTATTAATAGATTCCTACCTTTCATGTAAAGAGGAGAACTAAAAGTTAAATCAATCTCCGATGAACTATTAATTTGTGAAGGATTCATAGCGAAATGAGAATCTAATTGAAGAGAATCATACTGACTCTGAACTACGAATAAGTCCATTATCTGAGAATTATTAAAAATCTAAAAACAAATTTTGTAATTACTTAAAGATTAGATCATATACTTTCATTGTGGTTTAATGCAGTTATGCTCATTATTGCAATAAATGCTTCGTTATTTTAATGAAACAGTTAGAAGTATCTAATAGAGAATTAATAAAATGCGATGCTACATGTGTAACCAACACATTCAATCATTATTAGTATTATTTGTAAGAGTGTCTTTGATATTGTTTTTATATTATCCCACATTCATACAGTTTCTTTTTAGAATGTTTTATACTATGGATTTTCCAAAAATATGGAACATAATCTATTCTCTGATCTTATGAAAGATAATTGTATAAATATTGCATTGGATATGTTTATATTCTATTGTAGTTAAGTGCTGGTACGCTCATGTTATCACAAATATTTTGTTGTTTTTTATAACTTATATATATTACAAGTAAAATTAATTATTGTAATAAAATGCAACACAATTAGAAGATTAGATATTGTCAAAATTAGGAAACCAAGTTTATTTCTTCCAGTGTTTTGATGTTAGCCCATGTTCAAGGTACATAAAATTCTTAGATAAATTTCTTTTTATACTATAAATTTTCTAAAAGTATAAAACAAAATTTAACGGTATTCTGGGCTTACAAATAAAGCACACCGTAAAAAATTTTTAAATAAATTTATGACTTTTCATTACCTTAACAACAGCTTCTTCTCCGTATAATATAGCAAGACCGTCGTGTAACCAAAAATGAGACCACCAAAAGCGAGATGGGCTGATTACGTTACCAAGCCATTGATATGCAATTTTAGGCGCTACAGAGCGTGCAATTTCTATTTTGCGCATAACCGCGTCTAGTTCTTCACCACAGATGAGATCAGCTTCCCTGATAATATAATTATTATAAATATTTTTGCGTTTCAAAATTTTTCTCTAAATAGTGTAATTGTTCTAATCTTTTTAATTTACACACGTCGTTTTATATCTGGAAATATATATTACCTGTGAAAGATGAGTCCCCATTTCGACATACCGTTGTGTCGTAAATTTGGAATTGCAATATGATCCATTTTTGGAATCTTTATTTCATTAAATTCAGATGCCAAATGCAACGTGATATTCTTTATAACTTGCTCAGCGTACTTTATTGACTGCCTTGAGCACATTTTGCACCATAAAGTGATGTTTTCGTTGATCCGAGTAGGAGGCAAATTGGTCAAAATAACCGAAACTTGGTAAGTAGACATTGGAGGAGTGGTATTAAAGTGTGTCCACATTAAGTCATTGTCATCCGTATAATTAGTTCGTATCGGACTGTTAGATAAAACCGTAAAATTTCGATGGTGCTTTATAGAAATGTTAAACGTGGTACTTAAGTGCGGTTCATCCCAACAGGGAAACAATCGTCGGGCTCCAACCATTTCAATATGCGGTGCTATCAACCATCTAACACAATATAATAATTTTTATAATTACCTTAAGTAATATATGTAACGTATTAAAAATTTATAATTATATAGTAGATTTAAATAATTTCAACGAAAATTTATTTAGGATTGTATAACAGCTAGCATAAAGATACAATTAACTAAACATTTTAATTATATCGCTTTAATGAGGTCTTATTGTTAGGATTACAATATATATTACTAATGCGAAAATTGGTTTTGAAGAACAATATAGAATGTTTACATTATAGTATACATATTTGTGTAAATATGTATAATATCAACATTTACTCACATTATGTCCTCTTCTTCGTTTATGTAGGAACTTCTGACAAAGTTTTCTGCGTTGTTATCTGTTATTAGACCGTAAAATTCTATTTTCAGGGAGTAACGCCCAGGAGATAATATATTGCCGAAATAAAGGTGTAAATATTCTTTTTCAAAATTAAATGTAAATTTCTTCCGGTATATAATTTCTACCATGTTGGTCAATCAATATACATTTTTCTTGATTTATACCAAGTCAAATGTATGGAATCGTTATATATTGCGTAGAATACAAGATATCGATGTCTACACTGGATTCACCGTAAAAATTAAAAATGCCATATTGTTGTTCTATATTTGAATCATACTTTTCGAGAGTTAGATCTAGTTCTATGTCATAGTGCAGCGGGATCACGATGTCGAGCAATAATCGGTAGTGTGTTCGAATGCTGGAATTATTTAGCTTTTCACCGGTAAGGGTAGCTATCGTTGTAATGAATATTAAGCTGCTACTTATTTGTGCCAGATTCATATTGAATCAATTTCTGTTCCAAGTACCTGCCGGAACATTTTCATTAAAGAAGGAATCGTTTAATGCTAATGGCAGTAGTACTTACAATTAGTTATATCTATGTTTAGAGACCATGCATTTGAATCTTTACGTGAAAAATTGTTACATTAAGAAATGATACATTAGATATATTGCACGTACACTTATCCAAATAACTCTCAACACACACACATACACATTTTTAACTTTAATAATGTTTAATATTGTGCGAATCGAAATATGATTGCTGGTAATATGTATGTATTACCTCAGGTTGCTGCGATCTTGCTCCTTCGATAGGTCACCACAGACTAACAATACCGTGGATAACAAAAATTTCATAACATATACAAATACATAGCCGGTTTGCGATGAATCGTTGTCCTTCAGATTCAGTCGGATTAAATCAACAAGTTTTGTCGTTAGAATACAAGTTGAATATGGATACGTTTGGAGCTAATTTATTGAAATATTTGATTTAACATATTCATACATTTTTTAATGTAAAATTATATTTGTATAAAACTTACCTTTAAAAAAAAATAAACAGAAGCGCCAAATGTACGCGTTTCGTATTAAAAATAGAGATATTAAGAGATTTGCGCCAAGCAAATATAAATTATAATTAACAACTTATTTTGTTAATGATAAAGGTACTATATGTATATCAAATTTTTTTATAAAATTAAGATATATATATATACAATTGTAAATGAAAAATAATAAGAAATTATAGAAGGACAACAACGAAGGAACGTACAGTGAAAACAGAAAGATATCAGCGAGACATCATAACACAGCAGAACAAACATTGTATACATGTATAGTGAATATTTCATTATTTATTTATTATTTTTGTGTCTAATAAAAATAATCACATATTTTTGCAACAGTCGTAGATATCTATTGTCCAATCCGTTTATTTTGTATATAAGTATAAAATATAGTACATATATCTTATCAATAATATATAAAATTCAAATCTCATTGCATGTCCGATAATGTTATATATTCGAAAAAAAAATTCGTTTACAAAAGACAAGAATAATTTTTAGTTTGTCAGTTTGACTCGCGTCCACTGTTTCGCGTTATAATGTAAATCATATAAATTGTAAAACTAATCAAATTAAAAGAGAATGCATATTTAAATTGAGAAAATTTTAACTCTCGAAGATCACTTAAATAATAAAAGAATATAATGAGATGTTGGTGTTGCACTAATAATTTCTGAGAATAATATTTTTAACTCTATAAATTAAGCAAAATAAAAACCTAAAAAATTAAAACAATTTCTGTTAATTCAGAGAAATATTGCTACTCTATTTTTTACATTTAGTGAAAAGCTATCGTGTCACGTCTTACGTAGTTACGTATACGGTTTTCTCTGCTTTGCTTTACGTTCACGTTTACGTTAGATATAAGTGCCTACGTTTTGTCTTCTGCCATCAGCCTAAATATCTTATAAACGTTTTATAAGATATAGTGATATCTTATAAATTAATTTTCTAATTTTTCTAATTTAATAACAAGAAACAAGCTCTCTAGATACTCAATCAAAGACACGATATAAGGCAAATGAGAGCTATAAGCTGATATTAAAGTGAGAAATTTAAAATTGGTTTAATAAATTCTAATCTATCGTGTATTTCCAAGTAGGTACACGAATTTTCAACATACTAAACCTAATCAAAATTAGAAAAAAGGCAATTGAGAGCAAACGCCGATGGTTAAGCGATATAAAGATATATATTTGATTCAAAATTACAAACGTTTCGGTCCTTAGATTGGACCTTCTTCAGTGTCGAAACCCCCCTTTACAAATCACAAAAAAAATTAAACGCAAAACATGAAGATGTTCGTTAAGCGGGAGTCGTTGCTCCATTGTTACAACAAGTCGCACAAGAATCGGTTATAAAAAACATTGTTCGTTTCGCGGGAGTCGTTACTCCGTTGTTAAAAATAAAAACGCATTCCGTTGTTATAAAGAACTGTATAAATATGAATACGGTTGTGCGAATGCGGAGTCATTTTTTAATTCTTGTCATAAGGAATCTGTCAATTCCACACATTTTTGGCAACGGTAGCGCAGTAACAACGGACAGATGACTCCGCATTCGCACAACCGTATTCATATTTATACAGTTCTTTATAACAACGGAATGCGTTTTTATTTTTAACAACGGAGTAACGACTCCCGCGAAACGAACAATGTTTTTTATAACCGATTCTTGTGCGACTTGTTGTAACAATGGAGCAACGACTCCCGCTTAACGAACATCTTCATGTTTTGCGTTTAATTTTTTTTTTTTGTGATTTGTAAAGGGGGGTTTCGACACTGAAGAAGGTCCAATCTAAGGACCAAAACGTTTGTAATTTTGAATCAAATATATATCTTTATATCGCTTAACCATCGGCGTTTGCTCTCAATTGCCTTTTTTCTAATTTTGATTGTATATCCTGAGAGCTATAAGAATTTGTATTTATACTAAACCTATTTTTGCAAGTTATTCCATACCTACGTTATATCAAGTTAATTTTTAAATCTCAATATTAAACTTAAATAAAAACATTTTTTACGTTATGTTTACTCTTTAAACAATCCAACTACTTTCTGAAACATATTTTTATAACAAATAGTTATTTTCGATGACAGTTATTAGTGATTCATCATTTTAGACATGAACGTTGACTTTGCCTAAAATAATAATAATAAAATAATTACTTATTTGTCTAGTATAAAAGAAAATGTTTAAAAGTCACATTGTTTAAAAAGAGAACAAATTTAATAAAAAATGTTTTATAAAATATGAGAGATATTTTTAAAACAAAACGCATAACTTTTCCAGTTTTTATATTTTAGCCAAATACATTAATTAAAACAACAATGGTATAATATTATTCAAAAATGAACATTAAGTATAACAAATTATTTTATACAAGATGTTTATTGTAATAGTTTGCACGATTTTTAAAAATTGGAACAAATTTTTTTTTTATTAAAAACTTTATATCACCTTGAATTTTTTAAACGGCATTATATATGCCATTTTTCTTTCATAATATTGTAAGGGACTTTAAGACAAATTCAATGCACTGTCAGAAATTTCACTTCTATATTGATTTTAATATTGCAGCATTATTTTGAATAAGAATAATGATTTATTGGTGCTGTTCAAACAACGATTAATATCCACTTCGGAAGAAGAGACCACTGATATTATGTGTTTACAATGCAAAAATTGTTCTCAGACAGCTTTCAGTTCCTATATTTATCCTATTCAGATAATTATTTTAGTATACTAATATAATTTAAT
The DNA here is from genome assembly GCA_035220615.1 of Leptothorax acervorum. Taxonomy (NCBI): domain Eukaryota; kingdom Metazoa; phylum Arthropoda; class Insecta; order Hymenoptera; family Formicidae; genus Leptothorax; species Leptothorax acervorum. The sequence goes on along the minus strand of JASTWQ010000239.1, from coordinate 65,109 downwards.
ATACTAATATACTTTAATATACTAATAATTGGAAGTCGCTCTAAGGATTAAAGAATTTTATGCAATATATAGTAATTTTGTGTAAATTTAATTAATCTTAGATATGCACAAATAACATTGCAATTATATACAAAATATGATTCGTATCTACTATGTTCATTAGAAGGTGGAATAATGAAACAACATACTATATGTTTATCTATAATTAAGTATAATTAAGGCTAAATAGCGCGCGCGTCTGTGATGTCTAGTATAGTAAAAAGTGTTCAGTTTCGGAAAATGACAAGAATAAAGATATACATATAATAAAATTCCTTATGATTTAATATTTACCAGCTTGCCGAATGTTTCGACCATTATACAACCACCGCTTGCAGTATGCCTCACGTATGAATACGGTTTTTGCGGTGATAGCAATCCGTACAAAATTACCTTTTACAAAAAGGTAAAAAAAAGACGCCAAGCACGCGTGGTGTACCTTGAAAAAATAAAAGTAGTTATCTTTGTACCTCGAAAAAAACCGAGTAATATCTTTACCTTGAAAGAATCGAAGTAATATATTTATTACAAAAAAAAAGAGAAATGATATCTTTAAATTATGCGCCAATTAAATATATATTATATCAAAAAATAACTATTGTTTTTTTAAAAAATATATTCCTATTGAAGTGAAAAAATTAATATAAAATGTGAAAAATTTTAGTGAAAAAAACGGCGCTGCCAAATTTTAAAATATTTGATAGCAATAAATAACTAATTTAAAATATTAAATTGATAATTACAATGTGAATGTAGAGACTTTCACACATTAATTTAAAGTACATTTTCCATTTATAGAAATTGTTTTATTAATATATATTATTATGTTTAGCAGCGCCAAGTTTTTGTCACTAAAATTTTTCACATTTTGTATTAATTTTTTCACTTCAATGGGAATACATTTTTTTAAAAAACAATAGTTATTTTTTGATATAATATATATTTAATTGGCGCATAATTTAAAGATATCATTTCTCTTTTTTTTTGTAATAAATATATTACTTCGATTCTTTCAAGGTAAAGATATTACTCGGTTTTTTTCGAGGTACAAAGATAACTACTTTTATTTTTTCAAGGTACACCACGCGTGCTTGGCGTCTTTTTTTTACCTTTTTGTAAAAGGTAATTTTGTACGGATATCACCTCTTTTTGTTATAGATATATCAAACGCCATAATGTCTATCGACATATATAATGTACTTTAATAATATATTTTTGTCAAAATTTTTAAATTAAAACTGGCTCAAAAAAATAAATAACTTAAAAGTATTCCAAGGTACAGCACCTTTCCCTACTAATATTTTAAATAAATATAAATATATAACAGAACGGAGGAAGAGTAAAAAAGACACAACGGGTCTTGAAAAAAAAATTGCACAAATCAAACATATTGTTACATATTTTAAGCAAAATACCATTGTATCAGATACACTTTGTTAGATTAGAGCAGCGAAAGCATGGGAAGAGTGAAGGTATACTGTATTTTACACAAGATATTTCGATTCGATGAAATTCTGCTCTCAAAATTGTTCAACAATTTAAAAGATCGCGTATATACCCGAGCTCGCGCTCGCGCCCCGCGTGTCGCACGCTCCGCGTTATGCGTGACGAGCGAGGCCGAGCCGGCCCGATCAGTCGTCGTAAACAACGTTCGGGCCGATAGAAGATGATGCAAGTACCCGAGATTTTTAGATCTCGATAACCAGTGAACGGATCAAGTTCTAACTAGGCTTATCGTAAAGCTTGGACTAAATTTATATAAGAAAAGTGTTTTTATTTTTCCGCTACGTGCCTTGCAAGCGGAGATATTACGATATGTTATATATCCGACGACGACGTGGACGTTTCTTAAATGAAAATTTTCAGGATCGGAATTTGCATCGTAATATCTCCGCTCGTACGGCACGTAGCAAAAAAATAAAAACACTTTTCTTATATAAATTTGGTCCCAGCTATCCATTAAGCCTAGTTAGAACTCGATCCGTTCGCTGGTTATCGAGATCTAAAAATCTCGGGTACTCGAAACTCGTCGCGTCGCGTATATAGAGCCACAGCTGTCTCGCTCCGCGCGTACTTGGCGCGAGACACTACCGTGTCTCTTGATACTTTATCGGCTCTATTAAACGAAGACTTAATTGTCATTAAACTTATGGATATCCGCGATTTACCGCAACTGTCACCCGATGCATTGAATTGAGTCAACCTTCCGTAAAAAGGGTCTACTTGTGTCCAGTTTATGACAGGATAATGTTTGGAGATTATCCAATTTAAAAAATCCTTTTACATGTAATATTTAGACCCTAAATGATTAGCTAAATCTTCTTGTATAGACCAAAATTCATCGAGAGTTAGTACACTAAACATGATAAGATTAAAAATATATCGTTATTGACAGTAAAGAATGATGGAATTCGGTTACACATGTGAAAATTGATGGAATAGAAAGGAAATTATGAAATAAATAAAGATGAAAAGGATTTAAAGAATGGGCTAATAAAAAGTAAAATGGATGATATAGGTAAAAAGAAGAAGAAAAATAAGCACAAAAGAGAAACAGAAATATTCTAATAAAAAGATATTATAGGAATATGGCAGTTACTGGACTACTGTATTCGTCTGTATTTGTTTGTATTACTCACGAGGTGTTGAAACATGTGTGGACACTTTCTCGAAACACCTTTTCGGTAATTGCGTTTTGGAGCATTCGCAAAACAATGCTTACTACGATCATTAATATGTAAATTGCTATGTTGAATTTGTTTAATATAAATGACTTTCTTTACATTAATTTTTTTATTAATATGTATTTTTACAAAAACTGTAGCCAAATATGTAATTATTAATAGATTCCTAGCTTTGATGTAACGGGGAGAACTAAAAGTTGAATCAATCTCCGACAGACCATCAATTTGTGAAGGATTCATAGCAAAATAAGAATATAAATGAAGAGAATCATACTGACTCTGAACTACGAATAAGTCCATTATCTGAGAATAATTAAGAATCTAAAAACAAACTATGTATTTACATAAAGACTGGATCATATACTTTCATTGTGGTTTAATGCTGCTATGATCATTATTGCGATAGAAGTTATGTTACTTCAATAAAACACACAGTTTATAAGTAGGGGAAAATCGGACAAACCCGGGTAGGCGGGTCAAACCGGGTACCTTTATTGTTTCTATGTGATAAATGCTGTTATATCGTTGACTAACTCATAGTACTATTTTTGTAGTAGGCGCGATCGTCATTTTTAAACCAGCTGTGCCCATCCGAACATGATATTTACTTCTAAAGAAAAGTCCAAAATTTTCAAGCGAACAGAAATCGATATCAGAGCAACAATCGAGTCGTCGTGGACTTTTTCTATACAAAGCATTTGTTCCGGTAAGTGCAGCATAGCATTCTGTGCGTATTAGAGAGTATATCACACTAGTGTTCATCGACATTGTGTACGCCGGAATGTACAGCCATCCGTGTTTATTAGTTTCTTCGTGTTGGGAAAAAACCGGGCAAATTCGGTGGGGCAAAATCGGGTACCCAGTTTTATCTCAAACTTTATAAAAAAGAAAGAATAATCTTTATTTTTTCTTACAATCAAAAACTGTCACTCTGTGACAGTTAGAGATGATGAGGCCCACTGTGTGACATCCAGAGATAAGACTCAGCCGTCGACATCAACATTTGCAATTTCTCCTAGTGCGCTGATAAAAGAAAAGGAAAAACTACCATCCTGACTCCGTCTCCTTACCAAAACTAGTTGGAAATATAGAGATTGTCACTAAAAAAAAAAAATCACTAAATAAAGCTTTCTGAGACCCTAAAAGTTAAAAAATTAAATAAGAAAAAAACCAGAGAAAGACAGCTCATCTTCAAGAAAGGAAAAGCTTAGATATGAAGCTTGCATCTTTAAGAATAATTTATATTCAAGATTAACCGAGAGCTGGATACAATGCCAAGCATGCCAAGGATGGGCTCATGAGTCCTGCAGCAATGTAGAGAAAGAGATCTTTGTTTGTAATTTTTGTGTAAATCAAAATGTATAGAATACATTTGGTATTGTATTTTGATTAAAATAAATCAAAAAGAAATCCAATGGATAAACTTTGTTGGAAAACCAAGTATAGTAAATGGTCCAAATGAGAGCCAGGCGCGGTTATAGGTGCGCAATCAACCCTCGTTAATATACTTATTCAATCCTTGAACGTTTCGGTCCCATTTTGGACCATCATCAGCACTAAAAAAATCGTGATACAATACATTGATGTTAACATAAATATATAAGAAAGGAAAATTTATACATACAGTAAAGTCGAAATAATCTTAAAATAAATTAAGATTTTGTAATTGCATGGTGTTTTACACACTTTCAAATAAGTACCCGATTTTACCCTACCGGTAGGACAAAACCGGGTACTTGAACTCTTTACGAAGAATCTTGTTATTCTCGATAACAAAATTTTTTTTTCAGCAACTAGCCTAATTTTCTCATAGATTAAGGTTAACTAAAGACTACAAACGGTCAGTCCAATTTTTTTGCCCTCCAATTTTTTGTAGGAAGACAAATCCAAAAAGGTTTTGTCCAACTTTCCCCTATAATACAGAATTATTAAAATGCGATGCACATGTCACATGTGTGACTTTGATATTTGTTAATATCATTTGTAAGAGGATTTTTTGATGTTGTTTTTATATTATCCCACTTTCATAGAGTTTTTGTTTGAATTTAGTTTTATAATTTATATATGGATTGTCCAAAAATATGGAACATAATCTATTCTCTGATCTTATAGACGACAATTATTGAATTATATAAATTGTGCATTGGAGATGTTTACATTCTACTTAAATGCTACTACCCTCATGTTGTAATACAAGTTTTGTTGTTTTTATAACTTATATTACAAGTAAAAATAATTATTGTAATAAAATGCAATTAGGAGATTAGATATTTTCAAAATTAGGAAACCAAGTTTTCTTCCAGTGTTTTGATATTATCCCATGTAAAACGTACATAAAATTTTTAGATAAATTTCTTTTTGTACTACAAATTTTCTAAAAGTATATGAAACAAAATCTAATCGTATTATAGGCTTACAGAATGAGAACAACTTAAAAATTTTTTAATAAATCTATGACTTTTTTGTAATATCTACTAGAAAATATAAAATTACCTTAACGACAGCTTCTTCTCCGAATAATATAGGAAGACCGTCATGTAACCAAAAACCAGATTACCAAAAATGAGGGGCTGATTACGTTATTTACGTTACCAAGCCATTGATATGCAATTTTAGGCACTATAGAGCGTGCAATTTCTATTTTGCGCATAACCGCGTCTAATTCCTCATCACACATAAGGTCAATCTTTTTCTATTTAGTGTAATTGTTCTAATCTTTTTAATTTACACACGGCCGTTTTATATCTGGAATTATATATTACCTGTGAAAGATGAGTTTCCATTTCGACATACCGTTGTGTGGTAAATTTGCAATATAATTCATTTTTGGAATCTTTATTTCATTAAATTCAGATGTTAAATGCAACGTGATATTTTTTATAACTTGCTCAGCGTACTTTATTGACTGCCTTGAGCACATTTTTCACCATGAAGTGATGTTTTCGTTGATCCGAGTAGGAGGCAAATTGGTCAAAATAACCGAAACTTGGTAAGTAGACATTGGAGGAGTGGTATTAAAGTGTGTCCACATTAAGTCATCATCATCCATATAATGAGTTCGTATCGGACTGTTAGATAAAACCGTAAAATTACGATGGTGCTTTATAGAAATGTTAAACGTGGTACTTAAGTGCGTTTTATCCCAACAGGGAAACAATCGTCGGGCTCCAACCATTTCAATATGTGGTGCTATCAACCATCTAACACAATATAATAATTTTTGTAATTACCTTAAAAAATAGGTGTAATGTATTAAAAATTTTTAATTATAGTAGATTTAAATAATTTTAACAAAAATTTATTTAGGATTGTACAGCTAACATGAAGATACAATTGATTGATCATTTTAATTATACCGCTTTAATAGGGTTTTATTGTTTTATAACAATGTGTTACTGATGCGGAAATGGGTTTTGAAGAACAATATAGAATGTTTAAATTAAAAATATTTGTGTAAATATGTATATCAACATTTACTTACATTATGGTTTTTTCTTTGTTTATGTAGGAACTTTGACGAAGTTTTCTGCGTTGTTATCTGTTATTAAACCGTAAAATTTTATTTTCAGAATGTAACGCCCAGAAAATAACACATCGACAAAATAAAGATTTACATATTCTGTTTCAAAATTAAATGTAAATTTCTTCGGTATATAAATTACACCATGTTGGTCAATCAATATACATTTTCTCTGATTTATTGTCAGGTCTGATGTATGGAATTCTATATTTTTCGTAAATTATAAGATATCGATGTCAACACTGGATTCACCGTAAAAATAAAAAATGCCATATTTTTGTTCTATATTTGAATCATACGTTTCGAGGGTTAGATGTAGTTCTATGTCATAGTGTAGCGGGATCACGTTGAACCATAATTGGTAGTGTGTTTGAATGCTGGAATTATTTATCTTTTTACCGGTAAGGGTAGCTATCGTGCTAATGAACATTAAGCTGCTACTTATTTGTGCTAGATTCATATTGGATTAACCCTTTGCGCGATATATGGGTCTTATACGACCCAGTCGATTCAAACTTGGCGCCGTATCTTTATGAACATCAATGTGCGGCGCATTGGGCTGCGTTCCAAAACTCTACTCCGTCAACTCTAAAGAACCCAAGGTAGTGGGGAGAGAGTAAGCCCAGAGTAAGTTACTCTGGTTGAACGATTTGGAACGTGAAAAAGTAGCATTAGCAACGAATAAAATGGAAGCTCAACAATGTATAATACTGTATCATACTTTAACAATGTTTTAGGATTGAAAGTTAACCTTAACCTAACGTAATAAATCTTACTTTTTTCGAAAGTAACTCTCAATCCTAAAACAGACTAAAAAACCATTAAAAAAGAAATTAATATGCTTATTTATTATGTGTGATATATAAAATACTTTATCTAATATGTTTATTAATATTATATTTCTTACTTATCACAGCAACGACCAACGTTTCCGCGGTGTATAGAGGCAATTGCGCTTATTATGTTCTAAGATCCCGCGTTTATATTTAAATTTAGTAGAGTTTACTCTCCTAACCCACCTCGGAAGCAGGGTTCATAGAGTTAACTCCGGGGGTTACTTTACTCTCACTTTTGGAACGAATAGGCTCCGCCCATATAGTTACTTACTTCGCGTTTTGGAACGGCGTAGGGTTAACCCTGCTACTCAGAGTAGAGTTTTGGAACGTAGCCCTGGATTGGTGCATAAAAAAACTTTAAGGTTCCCTCTATCGAATCTCACAATTTTCGTCCAAAGCTAACTTTTACCGAGAAAGAACAGTTAAACAAACTTTTTGTTGGGTTCTCTGCGACCCACATATCGCTTAACGAAACGTTCTTGTTAAAGTGCCGAATAAAAGTTTTACTTACTTTTTGCTTGTGTGCGCGCAGATAGTAAAAAAAAGGAAAGATATATTATATAAGAAACATAACTTCTCTTGCATGGCTTTGTGGTACTATATTTTTATTATTTGTATGCAATAATTGTAGGAAATGGAGACTCGAAGGTCGACTCGAGCTTGAATCTCCTCACAAAGTACAATGCAAACGCAAGCGGCATCGGCATCGTCGCAAGCTACAAACGCGAGATGATCGAGTTAAAAAAATGTGAGAGCAGGCAGTCAAATTAATAAAGCCTCAAATTAATAAAGATTATTTATAATAATCAGAATTATATGATATGATTACACATATAAAAATTTACCTCAACTTTACTCCTTTAAATAATCACACTTTTTAAAAGATCAAAATATGACTTATTTTTTTTCATAAAGTACAGGTTTTCTAGTTTTTATTTTTGATATTTTAAATTAATTTAAGTATATTTGAAGTAAAGTTATAATTTTTTTGAAAAAAAGTGATTTTTACATTTTGGTTGATTATTTTTGCCAATAACTTTAGCAGATAATTTTTTAATGTAAAACTAATAAATTCTTTAAATTCCTGAGACATCGAACTTCAAAATTAAAAAAAAATAAAATTTCGTCAATTCTCAGCCGAGATATAGAAACTTGAAGGTTGACTAGGTCGCGGGCGACCCATATATAGCTAATCGGGATTTTTTTGGATGTATCGCGCAAAAGGTTAATTTCTATTCCAAGTACCTGCTGAAACATTTTCATTAAAGAAGGAATCAATTAATGCTAATGGCAGTTTAATGGAAGTAGCACCTTATAGTTATATTTATATGCTTAGAGAGACCATTGGAATTATTACGTCAGAAATCGTTACATTAAGATTTGATACATGGATATATTGCACGTACACTTATTCAAATAATTTACAACATATTTTTTAACTTTAATAATGTTTTACATTGAGATGGTTGTGTTTATTACATTATTGCAACAACATGAAATTTCAAAAAGACCTGGTTTCTTTCTACGCAGTTGTTCAATTTACCTTAAATTTCGTATCTTACAACATTTTTATATAACGTTATGTGCACACTTCTTGATATGTATAATACGCAAATAGCGTATTTATTGTTATTAGTTTTGATAGATACACTATAGGTAGGCGTCGATTATTCTGAAAAACGATTTTGATAATGTAAAATAAACAAAATCATTAACTTCGACCGAACTGGCAGTCTTTATTTAAAAAGCACAGCGCGTTTCAACCGAGAATCCGGTCCTTATCAAGTGCATACATTACATTAAACGCTTGCAAAACACTTCATTATACACAATGTGGCAGATTTTGATAATATAGTACTGCTTTGTCATATGGTTATATAAAATTATATATCTAGGTATTTTCATCGAATGACTTATTTTTTTAACGAATGTATGTATATATTAATTATATATGTAAATAACGGATTTATAATATATTTTATATATATATATAATATATATAATATATATTTATAAAGTGCAACATTTTTATAAATTTACATTGTGTACTAAAATTGTACTATTACGAAGTAATTTTGTGTGGTAATTCCTATGTTTGTAATTATCGCAAATCGAAATATGATTTCTGGCAATATGCTTTTGGTCGCTGCAATCTTACTCCTTCGGTAGGTCATTACAGACTAACAAATCGTAAGTAACGGATTTCATAAGTACAAAACATTATTTAATATAATACTAGCCGGTTTGTGTTGAATCGTTGTTCTTTTTGTCAGACTAACAATAAGTCAGCCGGTTCTGTCGTTAGATTACAAGCTGGATATGAATACGTTTGGCGCTAATTTTTTTTTTCTTATTTTTCGCACTGTAAGCGTCGAACAGTGTGGGATAGATCTCGCTTGTTGCGTGGAAATTGCAAACTTGTGTAAAAATTGCGTTCTATTTATGAAACTTCTTTTGTTGATAACATTTTAATACACGAGTGACGTGACGATATCGAAAAATATAATGAGAAAATATTAAGTTTTTCTAATTTTATTTTTTTTTTCTTGATAATGATATTTTGACAACACTGTAAGTACGTACAGTTTTTCAATACACTAACAAAATAAAACATTTCAGAAAAATATTTTTAAATTTTAATTATTTTTTTGTACAAAATTTTGAAAAACCTTAATTAATTAATTAACCTTAATTAAGCGAATAAATAAAATTTGATTATCTCAGAAACTAAACATTTTCGCTACTTTGCACTAGTAAATCCAACGACAGTTAATAAGTACTTAGGTATAACGTATCTGTAATATTTCATCAAAATTGGATTTGGGTGACTTACTGCAGTTAAACCTAAATTATTATCTATTACTTTTATAAATATATTGCTACCATGACTTTCTCAAAAATATTTTTATTTTAATATCTGCACCTGCGCGTTATAAAACGTTATGTGTTGGAAGTAATAAGTGTTAGATAAGTATACGTTACTCTTTGTTTAAAATGTATAAAAGTAATTGTGCAAAGTAGTAGTATAATGTATTTTATTATAAATTGTTGCAAAATCGCTGTTACAATTTTATAGAGTTAGTAACGTTCCAAATAGGACTTAATCTAAGAACAATCGCAATATTTAAAATTATAAGTAACACAAAAAATACAATGTGAGTCATATAAATATATTAAAAATAAGACGTAACAATATAATTTTTACTGCAATATAGATAATATTTGATTAAAAATAAATACAAATAATACAAACAGAATATTTAAGTGGGTAGACAATCTTGACAAGCAAAAAAATAGACTTTTTTTAAAGTTAAATATTTAAGAAATAAAAACTTCGAGTATTTGAAACTTTGGTACAGAATTCTATATTCCTACATAGTTATTTTTTTGCAAAAAAAAAACCATTAAAAAATATTAATAGTAACGGAAGTTATTAGTAATAAAAGGAAGCAGTCTTTCCGTTTTATAGCTGATAGTGGATATGATTCCGAAATAACAAGAATTTTAAAACAAAATTTGAAAAAAGAATATTTAATCTTGTTGAAAGAAATACAAATTTGCATTTCTTTTGCAACTAAAATATTTATTATTTTTTAAAAACAAATTTTTTCGAAATTCTGCTTCCGACACATTTTAGGTATTGTTTTTGATAACACGTACAAAATTTTTGAAAGAAATCGCTGGAATTGTTTTCGAGATTTTATGTCCACCATTAGCCACTAAACTTCTTTTTTTTAAACAACCAGCCTCTGGTATGCCAGGAACTCCAGAACCGCGCACCGCAATACGTCATGAGTTTCGGCTAACCCCGCGCCGAATAAGCGCCCGATTCCTCCGTGATCCCCTCATATACCCGCAATGGAAGTAAGCACCATCCCCCGAGGAGAAACATACACGGCTGGTCTGCCAATCAAAGATTGGCAGACTGTCTCGGGCGCGCCATGCCATGCCATGCGGGGGCTCTGGGAAAAATATAACCCACTTTTGGGGCCCACGATTATAGTTAATCAAATTATTTAGATTGCTCGTAACCCTAATTTTACGTGCGATATTTCTATTTCAAAGATTTTTAAGTTAGATTTTTAGTTACGCGGGAATTAATTTAGAAATATTGCACGTAAAATTAGGGTTACGAGCAATCCAAATAATTTGATTACTACAATCGTGGGCCTCCTTAACCTTATTATTTTTCCCAGAGGGGCATGCCATAATCAACGCCTTCATTGACGCGCCGCGATGTCTCCCCGCGGGAGCCAGTTAATTAATGCATCACGAGATTCGAAATCATTCAGGGAGCACATCCCCCCAATAACGGTGGCACTCACCCGGACCCCGATACCCCCCCCCCCCCCCCCCCCAATAAGGGCCGACAAAATCGACCGATCGACCGCACTGAGAAAAAAAATTTGTTGAATAAACGCAAAATGTGTTTTATCCAACAAAATATTTAGTCCGATACGTTCAACTAAACATTATAATACGATGAAACAAAATATTGTTTCCAAACTCCATAATTTGTTACTATTGTAAACAAAACACTTTGAACCAACAAAAGACATTATTTGAACCAATCAATTTTAAAGCAACTAAACAAATTTTGCGCGCACAACAAATTTTTTTTCTTAGTGCGTTCCGGGTGCATTAGCCCGACGCGCCACCAGCTATTAAATTGCTTCTTCTCATTGCCAATAACTCCTGTTATTAATAATATTAATTAACAATTATTTTAAAATAACCATAAGAGAATATAGAATCATGCGTGCCAAAGTTTCAAATACTAAAAGTTTTTTATTTATTATAAAATTTTTTTAAAAAAAATAATTTTTTGCTTGTCAAGGTTGTCTCTTTTTAAAGCAAATTGTAAGACAAATAATTGAGCACTCTTTAATTTTACATTTTAAAATTTACGTCTATAGTTATAATTACACATGTGTGTCATCTTTGATTTTCTTAAAAAACTGTTTACTACAACTTACGTGACTGATTTCACTTCTATACATTTATTCTTTCAAAATGAAGTGGAGAAGTCGATAACTTTGTCTGCTTTCAAACCTTTGACTTTTCCATGGACATCGAAAATTTTAGGAGCATATCGAAATGGCCAATTTGCCTTTCAATTTCAGACAAACGTGTTTCTATCTTTCTGTAAACTTTTGATTCTATTTGTCCTAGGTCTATTGACTTTTCATTCTTTAAGGAAAGGCTTACCTGAAATATGTCAATTTTTGTCCAACGTTTTCTATTAATAAATATTGTGGTAAATATATAGTATTAGGGACCACCCTCTGATGACCTTGACCTTGACATATATTGTCAAGGTCACCCTCCTGAGCTACCTTCAGAAGGTTTTAATCGGGGGTCGTTGCTTATTAAAAAGTTATAAACAAAAAAGTTTGAATAATATAGTAGTTATTTGGAGTATTGGAAGACATAAACGACTAATATGTATGTGGAAATAGTACATGTATGAAAGAAGGAAAATTATTTAAAACAGCGAATCGTTGATATATTGAACAGTCTTTTTGTTAAAGCAGAGAATAGTTGGTATATTGAAAAGTATATGTACATTTTTATATGCTAGAAAGCATAAATGCAAAGTATTCTCTGCTTTAATCATGGCAAAATCATGTTAAAGCTTTGTTAAAGCAGATAATAGTTGGTTATTGACAAAACAAGGTTCAATGACCACCTTCAATGACCAACTATTATCTGCTTTAACAAAGCGTATAAACTATTAAAATGTATATCCATAAATTATCATATTACTCTATTTCGTCAACTTTAACGCTTAATATCTGTAACAGAAATAACTTGTTAAAACAGAGAATAGTTGATCATTGAAGGTGTTCATTGAACCTTGTTTGATTAATAACCAACTATTATCTGCTTTAACAAAGCTTTAACATGCTTTTGCCATGATTAAAGCAGAGAATACTTTGTATTTACGCTTTCTAATACATAAAATTGTATATATACTTTTCAATATACCAACTATTCTCTGCTTTAAATAACTTTCCTTCGTTATACATGTACTTTTTCCACATACATATTAGTCGTATATGTCTTCCAATACCAAAAATAATTGCTATATTTTTCAAATTTCTTTTGTTAATAACTTTTTAATAAGCAACGACCCCCGAGTAAAACCTTCTGAAGGTCACTCAGGAAGGTGACTTTGACAATATATGTCAAGGTCAAGGTCATCGGAGGGTGGTCCCTAATGCTATATATTAACCAATATTGTAATTCATTCTTACCTTAGCATTATAATACATATAATGCTAAGGTAATATAAGAATATAAGATATATTATATCTTATAAAACATAATGAGATTAGCAATGTGTTAGCATGCAATAATGTTCTACTTTTAAACGATTAAAATCAATATTGTCATATAGGATGTACGATTTATATATGTGCATAAATCATTAAATGTGAGTATGTATGTGTGTTTATGCGTGTGTTCATACACACATACATATATACATTTTATAGTATTTATAGTAGTTATATATATGTATGCCATGAATATGCTTAATAGAATTTAACGATAAGTGAGTATAATATATTTATGTATAGAACTTACCATATTAAGCAGCGTTGTGTTATATATGTGGTTAACGATATTGATTAATGCTGCAGTTGTACTGATTTCTCTAAAAACATATCTACAATTAGTATACATATATATTAATTTACCACAATTACAGGCAGAACATTTATGAGAAAAATATTATTACAGTGGTTTGATGTCATAAAAGGTTGATAATATTGTCTTAAGGATGACTCCGTTCTTAGCATGCCTTGCAATAAGGGAATGGAAAATATTGATATTAATATTAATGTCTTTCTTTGTTCCATATTGTAGTCTTCCTTGCTCTGATTTTTTATATTTAAGAATTTGGTATATATTACGCATAGCACCATAATCTTTAAAACAAGTAATATATTCTATAAATTTGATGGCATCAATTTCTGACCATAGTTTTATTTGACCATTTGTTAGACGTGGCCATGTTATCGAGTCAACGCCCACGAAACTTTTAAAACCATTACAATATGTCCATTCCTTCCATTCTGGTAAAACTTCTCTACGATTTAAAAGAAGATAATATGAGTACTTATAAAAATTACATTTTATCGTCATGCGTAAACTATATTATCATTAAGAACTATATATATAACTATATGAGACCATATAGTTATTATTAAGAAATTATATATTTATACAAAAAATTTACTTCATTAATTCCGGATGATTTAGATGTAGTTTTAACTTAAATTTGGCCCTTTGTATGCACTCAGATAGTTTGACTGTACAAGCCCATTTTGCGATCTCTTGTCTTAAACATTTAGTGAAGTCGTTTTCCATTGGACGATCGTCAACTCCTAGTATCCCCAGAGGCCTAATTAACATTCTCCTTATTGTTTTCTAAAATAACGTGAATGTTTGTATGTTACATTTAAAGAGGTATGATCTGCGTGCGTCTTCAACTTCTTTCAGCCTATCTTTCTTTTGGTTTAATATAGATACAATAATTCTAAAGCTTAAAATACCGTACAAATAATGTATAACGTTCAGATTATAATGCCGGAACATCATTTTGATTCAAATTTTCTGATATTTTATCTTAAAATGAGTTATAATTGTTATAATTAATTTTAATCTGGTATTTATATCTGTTGCTTGTTACCTTAACATGTGTGAAATTAATGTTGTCTTTTGCCAGTGGAAGCACACTCGATATATATTCAAACACTTTGAGCATAGGATACCATGCTACGTAATCTGTATTTCGCGACAAGTACTTTGCAAGTCTCCAGAATACAGATTCATTAATCTGACGTGTAAGTAAGAAATGAAACGCGTCATCAATCACTTTAGCACGATTAACAACACTTATATTTTTATATTCTGCAGAATGCAGGTAACGTTCAATTTTGTGCAAGTTTTCCATTTCGTAATAGACGCGATAGTATCCTGTTGTATAACAGAAGAAATTTAAGTAATGATTATATTCGCGTAGTTAGATTGGACGTAATATTATCGTTTCTTTCCATTTTTGGGGTTTTTTATGCTAATAAAATATAAAAAAGATATTATTTGATGTGTGATCACAATTAAACATTTACTCGTGTTTGCATTTGTATATAATACAATTCCATACAAGTATACTTTACGTATATTTATCCAATATCATTATACAGATTATTTAAATATACTAATAATTTCGCAAATTGCTCTGAAGATTCAAGAATTTCATACAATATTCAGTGATTTTACGTAAATTTAATTAATTTTAAATATGCACAATAACATTGAAATTATATACAAAATATAATTTGTACTATGTTTAATATTAAAAGGTAGAATAGTGAAATAACATACTAATGCTTTATATGTAGTTGTATCATATACTACAATATTTATATGTTTATATAAAATTTACTGGACATTTATATAAGTAAGACTTATGATTATAATAAAAAGTATATTCAGTTTCAGAAAATAATTACAAAAATATATCTAATAAACTTCCTTATGATTTAATATTTACCAGCTTGCCGAATGTCGACCATTAACCAACCATCTCTCGCAGTATGCCTCACGTATGAATACGGTTCTTGCGGTGTTAGCAATACTTTACCGGCTTCTTTTAACGATGACTTTGTGATTAAACTTGTAGATATCCGCCATTTACCCAAACTGACTTTACCGTGACGTGATATATTGCCTTGAGTCAACCTTCCGTAAAAAGGGTCTACTTGTGTCCAGTTATATGACAGGATAATGTTTGGAGATTACCCAATTTAAAAAATCCTTTGGCATGTAATATTTAAACCCTAAATGATTAGCTAAATCTTCTTGTAATAGACCAAAATTCATCGACAGTCAGTACGCTAAACATGATAAAATTAAAAATATATCGTTATTGACAGTAAAGAATAATGGAATTTGGTTATACATGTAAAAATTGATGAAACAGAAAGAAAATTAGGATGTACGTAAAGAATCTAAGAAACGGGCTGATAAAAAGTAAATAGGAAGATATAGGTAACATAAAAACTACGAGAAGATATAGTTAAAGAAGAAGAGAGAAAGAAGCACGAAAGAAAAACAGAAATATTCAAATATACAGCAAGTAATGCAAAAAAAAATATAAAGATATTATAAGAATATGGCAATTACTGGACTACTGTACTTGTCTGTATTTGTTTGTATTACTCACTGTTTGTCCAGATATGTGCGAACACTTTTTCGAAACACCTCATCGGTAATTGTGTTTTGGAGCATTCGCAAAACAATGATTACTATGATCATAAATATGCAAAGTGTTATTGAATTTGTTTAATATAAATGTCTTTCTTTACATTAATTGTTTTATTAATATATATTTTTACAAAGACAGCTGTAGCCAAATATGTAATTATTAATAGATTCCTACCTTTGATGTAACGGGGAGAAAAAGTTGAATCAATCTCCGATATACCATCAATTTGTGAGGGATTCATATCAAAATGAGAATCTAAATTAAGAGAATCGTACTGACTCTGAACTATGAATAAATCCATTATCTGAGAATTATTTAGAATCTAAAAACAAATTTTGTAATTATATAAAAACTGGATAATATGCTTTTATTGTGGATTGCTGCTATGATCACGTTGTTATAAAGCGGTTTCGTTATTTCTTCTAACTCATATTAAATGCAAAAAAATTATTATAATAAAATGCCTTACAATTGAGAGATTAGATAATGTCACAATTAGCAAAGTTTTCTTTCAGTAATATTATTAAAGTTTTTTTTTTAGAGATTCGGGATATTATCCCACGTTCAACGTACAGAAGATTTTTAGCTGAATGTCTCTTTATATTACAGATTTTTTAAAAGTATAAAACAAAATCTATCGATATTCTGGGCTTACGGAATGAGAACAACGTATGTTAAAGAACATTCAAATAAATCTATCACACATTTGCGATATTATAAAATATATAAGTAATTATATACCTTAACGACAGTTTCTTCTCCGAACAATATAGCAAAACCCTCATGTAACCAAAAATGAGACCACCAAGTAGTTAGGATGAATAAGTTACTAATATGCCATTGATATGCTATTTTCGGTGCTATACAGCGTGCAATATCTATTTTGCGCATAACTGGGTCTAATTTCTCATCACAGATAAGATCTGCTTCCCTGATAATTATTATAAATGTGTTTGCGCATGTTAAATTTTTTCTTATTTTTAAGTAAAATGTTATAATTTTACAATTAAGAGATCAGATTTTTTTATATCTTAAATTACGTATTACCTGTGAAGAACAAGTCCTTTTTTTGACATGCCATTGTATGGTAAATTTGGTATTGCAAAATGATTAATTTTTGGAATCTTTATTCCATTAAACTCAGATGCCAATTGCAACGTGATATTCTTTATAACTTGCTTAGCGTACTTTATTGACTGCAGCTTTGAGTACCATAGAGTGTTGTTTTCGTTAATCCGAATAGGAGAGAAATTGGTTAAAATAACCGAAACTTGGTAAGTGGACATGAAAAGAGTGGTTTCAAAGCGTGTCCACATTATGTCGTTGTCATCCATATAATGAGTTTGTATCGGACTGTTAGATAAAACTGTAAAATTACGATGATGCTTTATAGAAATTTTAAACGTGGTCTCTATGTCCGGTTCATCCCAACAGGGAAACAATCTTCGGGCTCCAACCATTTCAACATGTGGTGCTACCAACCATCTAACATAATATAATAATTTATATAATTGCCTTAAATAATATAATGTATAAAAAAGTTTTAACCACGTTAGATTTAAATAATATTAACGAAAATTTATGTAGGATTGTATAGCTAGCATAAAGATACAATTAGATAAATATTTTAAAGTTATATTGCTTACATACGGTCTTATTGTCAGTGTAAGACTTACAATATGACACGAAAAACGGTTTTGAATATCAATATGGAAGGTTTACAATGTTTACATTATAGATACCTATTTGTGTAAATATGTATAATATCAACATTTACTCACATTATGCCCTCCTCTTTGTTCATGTAGGAACTTCTGACGAATTTTCTTGCGTCGTTATCTGTTATTAGACCGTAATATTCTATTTTCAGATTGTAACCCCCAGGAGGTAATATATCGACGAAATAGAGGTCTAAATAATCTGTTTCAGAATCAAATGTAGATCTCTTTGGTATATAAATTGTACCATTATAGTAAGTCAATATACATTTTCCACGATTTACAGCCAGATTTGATATATGGAGTTTTACATTTTGCGTAAAATCTAAGATATTAATGGTTATATTGGATACACCGTAAAGATGAAAAATGCCATATTCATGTTCTATATTTGACCGTTGTGCCACATTGGAATCATATTTTCCGAGAGTTAAATGTAGTTCTATGTCATAGTGCGTCGGGACCACGATAGACGGTAATTGGAAGTGTTTTCGAATGGTAGGATTATTTAGCTCTTCATCGGTAAGGATATTTATTATAGTAATGAATATTAAGTTAGTTCTTTGTGCCAGATTCATATTAAATCAATTTCTGTTCCAAGTACCTGCCGGAACATTTTTATTAAAGAAAAAGTCGACTAATGGTAGTAGCATCTAGTTATATCATATGATTTGAGACTATTGAAATTATTATATGAGAGAGAAATCATTACATTAAAAATTGATACATATATATATATATATTGCACGTACAGTTATTCAAATAACTCTCAACACATTTTTAATTTTAATAATATTTTATATTATGACGGTAGTTTTTATTATATTATTGCAATAATATAAAATTTTAAAAAGAGCTTGTTTCTTTCTTTGCAGTTATCTTTTACATATCGTACCTTAAATTTTGTATCTTATAGCATTTTTATATAATATTATTTTACAGAGTTCTTATATTGTCCATAATACGCAAAGAGTGAACATATGAGTATCAGTATAGATAGATACACTATAATAGGCGTCCATTATTCTGAAAACGATTTTGATAATGTAGTACTATTTTTGTCATATAGTGTATTAAGTATTTTTAAATGACTTATTTTTCAAACGGATATATGTATGTATCATGTGTAGGTACATAACGGATTTATAATATATTAGGTATTGTGTATATCATATTTATAAATTGTGATATTTTTACAAATTTACCTTGTGTACTTTGAAATTGTAGGTACTATTACGAAGTAATTTTGTGCGGTAATTTCTATGTTTGTAATTTTCGTGAATCGAGGTATGATTGCTATGGTAATATGCTTTCGGTTGCTGCAATCTTGCTCCTTCGATAGGTCACCACAGACTAACAATATCGTGGATAACGAAAATTTCATAACATATACAAATACCTAGCCGGTTTGCGATGAATCGTTGTCCTTCATATTCAGTCAGATTAAATCAACAAGTTCTGTCGTTAGAATACAAGTTGAATATGGATACGTTTGGAGCTAATTTGTTGAAATATTTGATTTTACATATTCATAAATTTTTTAATGTAAAATTATATTTGTATAAAACTTACCTTTAAAAAAAAATAAACAGAAGCGCCAAATGTACGCGCTTTGTATTAAAAATTAGAGATATTAAGAGATTTGCGCCAAGCGAATATAAATTATGATTAACAACTTATTTTGTTAATGATAGAGGTATTATACATCAAATTTTCTTACAGAATTAAGATATATATATATGTATATATATGATTGTAAATAAAAAAATAATAAAAAATTATAGAAGGACAACAACGAAGGAATGTACAGTGAAAACAGAAAGATATCAGCAAGACATCAAAACACAGCAGAAGAAGCATTGTATACATGTATAGTGAATATTTCATTATTTATTTATATTTTTGTGTCTAATAAAAATAATCACATATTTTTGCAACAGTCGTATCTATGGTCCAATCCGTTTATTTTGTATACATATATATGTAATATCTGTATATAATATAATATTAATTTTATAATTTACAGCAGAAAGAGGTTCTTTTCTTGCGCGGGATATTTTATAGATGTTTTAATTTTAAAAGTGTTTGAATATAACGACCACTCATTATTTCTTGTTATTTTATTCCTGACAACATTATTATGTCAACACGAGATAAGACATATTATATGTCAGAGAAAAATTTAATTCTGCTTTACAGTATAATTATTTAAATTAAAAAAATTTCTGAGATGAATTTTTCATATCTCGTATTTCATCTCCAGCAAATTTTTGTACTTATGTTAGCTAAAATATAAGATTATTGCTAGAGAATAATAATACTCTATAGACATAATCTTTTAAGTCGACGCCGTTTAGAGATACACTTTTTGAAACATTAGAAAAATATTTTAAATGGGGCAGTATGCTAAAATTGAAGGAAATAACCAAATTAAGGAAGATTCGTCCTTTTAAATGGAATTAAATTGTTTCTAGAGCGATTCTTATACATGGCTAAATTTAGAAGAAAAATAATATAAAAAAGCATTAATTATACATGTAATTCTATTTATAGCTTATATTTTCTGTAGAAGAAACCAGATTTGAAAACTGAACAATTTTAGATTTTATTTTCTGCAATAAAATAAATATTGTTCGTCAGTTTTATGCTACAAAGATTATGAAACGTCGTAAAATTACTACCAGTCAGGCCGACTAATACTCACATTTTGATAATTTATCACTGGCGAATAATTATCTTATTGAATTATGAAAAAGATACGTACACCATAGGAGCCATGACTAACCAGCGGACAATATTCTCAATTTTGAATTTTTTGAAGTAGAAAAATTATTTAAGGTAATTACTGAATCTAGCGATATAGATTGCTTTCTGACGAAAGAAGGATCCAGCCATCGCGACAATACATCGATAATCGCGACATCCATATCCTAATCGATATCCTTAACTAGATATGCATAAGCAAAGTAAACAATGTTACATGTATTGAAAAATAAAAAAAGATATACTAAAATGTTTGTGTAACCATTTATTTTATATATAAAATATTGAGAACGTGTCAAAAAATTCTTAAATAAGACGATTTTAGTACGTCTTAAAATAACGTCCAAACGACGTCTTAAAATAACGTTTAAACTATAATGTCGTCCATACCAAAATTGAAGACAATTGTCTACATGGTTGTTTAGTTATTAATAATTAAAGTTATAAATTTAAATAATTAATAACTCGACAACCATGCAGACAATTGTCTTCAACTTTGGCATGGACGACTGATTCCCATAGACAAATATCTCTATAAATTTGAACTAATTTTTATCATTTTTCTGGCGGATTTGAGCAACCACTTGAAAACAATTGTCTGCATGGTAGTCAAGTAATTAATTAATGAAATTATACTCTTATACATCGGGCAAAACATTATACATTAATTATACATACCAAAAATATTAAAAGTGCAAGCAACGCGTAAGTGCGAGCAATGCAAACACATCTATAAGCTTTCCCCTCTTGCCGCGCCGCCTGCCGCTCAGCGGTACCCCAACCAACCTCCTTAAATCGATTCTCGAAGTCTTCTCGAAAGTCTCGAAGTGTATTGTTGGCTCTTTTTCCGCTACGCTGATTGTCGTTGATTGCGACATTTGTATGAAGCTGACGTATTCAATAGCAGAAGATTATGAAAATTATGGAGATTATGAATGTTCTATGCGATGGTTATACGTGAAATCTAAGCTGTAATGCGTGTTGAAGATTGCTTGTTAAGTGGTACATTTTTGGATGTGTATATAAGAGACACGGTAGTGTCTCGCGCCAAGTACGCGCGGAGCGAGACAGCCGTGGCTCTATATACGCGACGCGACGAATTATATATATGTTGAGAGTACTCGAGATTTTGAGATCTCGATAACTAGTGAACGGATCAAGTTCTAACTAGGCTCAATGGAAAGCTTGGACCAAATTTATATAATGAAAGTATTTTTATTTTTCCCCTACGTGGCCTACGAAAAAATATATTGCGATGCAAAAGTCCAGACCTGAAAATTTTACATTAAGATACGTCGTCGTCACTTTCACATCCTCGCCACGGCGCGCGGCGCGCCGTGGTGGTGGGGGTAGCGTTACTTTCATATTCTCGCCACAGTGCGCCGCGGCGCCACTGTTTCGTGTCACTTTTATTTTCCTTAGTTCGATCGATCGATCACATGTGAGGTGACAGGAGTAAAAAACATAACCGTAAAGTAGCTATAGGATCGCCAGTCATTACAATGAAACCAAATGATGGCCAACGCAGGCAGTCAATTGTCGGCAAGTTCTGTTAGCCAGTGCTGGGCCATCACTGGCAAATAACTGGCAGTCTACCTACATAGAATAACCCGGCATTACAATAAAGACCAACGCTTGGCCGATGGTTGGCTGCTGTACGTCGCCCAACATACTGTCAGACAGTATTGGGCCATCACTGGCAAATGACTGGCTGCCTACCTATGTAAAATAATCCGGCATTACAACAAAGACCAACGCTTGGCTAATGGTTGGCAGCCAGACGTCACCCAATATTCTGTCAGACAGCACTGGGTTATCACTGGCAAATGACAGGCCAAGGCATTTCATCCCTTGCTGTTCCGGCGTTGATAAGACCGGAATCGGTTTTATTGGCACATGTACGAACGATATAGGCATTCGATGTTATCGCGCCATTTAGGTTTCGTGTTCGAATATGACGAATAGCTTTGGCGTTTGTTATGACGATCCTTTCCCGCGTCGAACATCGGTTCTACACGCGATAAATTAAAACGTCATCATAAAAAGTGATCTTAGCTCATAACATAAAATAACATAAAATTTTAAGGTAATTATTTAATAGAGGAGACTCTGCTCTGCCCCTCCTCAGGCATTTACTCAAATGTACAAATATGCAAGAAATGTATTATTCATGCTAAATAAATTTCAATTTAACATTAAATACACGTTTACATAATTTATTTTATTTATTAATGACTCTTTCATAAATAATGAGCAATGACTAGTATCTTTTTATTGTTACTCAGCGTCATGAAGTTGACAACATTATGTCAAAGTCAAGATTATTAGGAAAGCTGATGGACCCCCCTATACTAAATAATTATCTATCAATTTTAATAAAAAATGCGTGCTTAACTCTTTATGAGATCCACACTATTTCTCGCAAATGTGAGAAAATCAAATATTTTATTTTCAATTTTATCTATAATCGACTGATAAATAATTTTCATTATTTGGAGAAATTTATGGAGATATACACATAGTCTGCCAATTACATATAATCGCGTAAAAATTCTAAAAATATTATGCGATATGCTACCATAACGGATTATACCAAGTCAACTCAAAATAAGAAATTTTTTAAAATTAAAATTTGTTTAAATTATGAAAAAACCGATGTTTAGGTCTCTCATTTTCGAATTGACTTTTAATTTTAATTTATAATTTTATTGTAAAAATCGATCAAAAAATAATCCTTAATCATTATTCAAATAATTCTCTCCAGAAGATGTTTTTGCATTATATTATAATTATACTGCAAAGTTTTCATATCACTGACTTATTAACTTGATATTATCCTTTGAAGGTGCGACGATCGAGAGAATCGATACAAAAGCAATAAAAAATTCTGTGCAGCTTACCGTTAATAAGTTATCTTTATCCTGTTCTTTGTGACGGCAGGCCTGCGGTGATAGAGATTGCCGATCGTATTCGTATATTCCGTCTGCCGAAAAGTTGTCAATTTATATCCACCGATACATCTGCGGGTCAATTTGTGATTGCGAATTCGATGGAACTCGTCAAATCGGCCGATATCGCCGATGAAAATTAATATATTCTATGAATCAATCCCGCTTCCGTAAGCCATACTCTATTGGAAGCCTATATATAACGCGTAACGTGATAGAGAAACGTAATCCCCGCCGTGCGTTCGAAATATATCCTCATAAAATCAGGGCATTCACGCGCGACCGGTAGTAAGGGCCCGCTTAGATAGAAGACGACGGGATAGAACTGCCGCGTCGTTCCTCTTCGGTGTATATGTCGCATCCTTATTGTAAAATCAGCCTTTTTGCAATAAGGCTAGCCTGTTTGCAAAACGGCGCTTTTTTGCGAAAGCATTGATCGTTTCTTCAATAAAACTGACGCATTTTATTATAGACTTTTTGCAAAGTGCCTAGCCAGCAAGCCCATGTGTGCCAAAAAGTCTAAGGTGCGTTCAGTCTTATTGAGAAACGATCAGTGCCTATGGCTGCGATTTCACTATCAATCTGACGCTAGCGTCTAGTCAATCACGTGACCTCATTTTCGACGCTAGCGTCCAGAAAAGAAAGCTGGATTTGTTCAGCTTGGGGCGTCAAGAGTTTGTTGTCGTCTGTGGGCGCGATCAACGGACATATTCAAACGCATTATCGCGTCTTTTCGGATTTTCAATAATTATTGAATGTATTACACGTACGGTACTAATAATCTTAATAAAAAAATGATTTATACATGTATAAAAAATTAGTTTAACAAATGCACCAAAGATATTCTAGCTTATTTAGACACTTTAAAATATTTAATAGACTAAAAACAAGCTACAAATAATTTCAACACGTTCAGTGATATATATTTATTGTTGAACACAAATATCGTTAAAATTTTTATCGCCTGTTTCTGGATATTATAAAGTATTTGATCTAACTGTATTAAATGCCCATAAGCCACTGGATGTCCTTTTAATCACAAATTCTTTTTAGCTAATTCGAATTAACTAGTCGATGATCAAAATGATCCTTTATTTATCGTTATATTCTAATTTTTAATTAAATAAATACAGTTTTGTTATTTATTTGATTGTAAGATTTAAATCGCAAAGTGTGTATTTTACTTTCAATCATTATATAGTTATTCGGAAAATATTGATTTAACATATACATTGAAAAAAATGTCAATTTCGACTTAATTGAGAGATACATAATTAAGGACATCGCATTTCCCGTTTTTTATTCTTCTCTCTTTTTTTTAAATTTATTATTTTTAAACATTTTGTTAGCCGTTCGTAATACCTTAATTAAATCTGTTAGCCGTTCGTAATACCTTAATTAAATCATTAAATGACATTTGTTCAAATCTAGTTCAGATCAATTAACTTACACTCGTCTTGCATTTTAAACATATTAATAATATATGCTTTTTATTAAGCACGTATGGTAGAGATACTCCATCTGATCCAGCTGATATAGGTTGTGATTCTGGTAAATTCATTTCATTTAAATTCATTTTGTTTCTGTATTTTTTCCAACTTATTTATTACTGCCACACAAACCATGACACGTTTTCTATTCTCTCTTCTTATTATTTTATAACACTTTCTTTGCCATTCTTTGTTCCACAAAACGATTTAGTTGCATAATAAGTGATACAAGTTACCTTATATTATATGGAATATAAGTATATAAGGACATAAGTATAGTTAGTATATAGAATAGTATATAAGAAATAGTTAGCAGGATATAAGTATAGTTTTCAAGTAAATGATGACCAAGATAAGAGAAAACTAAACTTTAAGAAGAAAGGTAAATAATAAAATCATATTCAGCTCGAATTTTAATTGATCTTTAATTTGATACTTGCATCTCTTGAATACATATTTTATGTTAAAAGTTGAAGTTACAAAAAATTATAAATTTGCTCGACATCTTTGATAAGGAAACTATTTTATGCTGCTTTAATAACTGAACAACACTATAAATGTATATCAAAGATAGATATCAATAAAAAAATATTATCCTTATGTAGTTAGCGTTAATATAATCAGCTCCATAAGTCTCAGAGTTTACGTTATTTGACCATTCCAACATAGCCAATCATTGGAACAACCATTTTCTTTATGTAATTGTCTAACTTTGCTTCTGTTCTACTTTGCTTGTAAATAATCGATAGTATTTATCAAGTGGATATTTGTTATGCTGCATGTCTGAAAAGTTGAAAGATATTGATAAATAAATTAGATATTGATGAGATAAATCAAAGCATTATAATTTTTAAGTAAATTTCTTACAATTTTAAAATGTATATTGTATGTATTTTTATTCTTCTTTTTTTTTATTATTTTAAAACACTTCCTTTGCCATTCGTAATATTTTTGATTGAATGACATTTTTTCAACGAGTATATTAGTTAACCTAAACTCAACGGAATGCACCTTATTACTGCGCAGTTCCAGTGCACTGTTTAAACGCTCCGCCATTTTGACGCTAGCGTCAAGCGTCAAGTGAAAACGCACCCTTAGTCTTATGGAAAATGGGGAAAAAATATTATATTTTAGTAAAAAATAATAAAAAAAATATAAAATTTTGCAAGCAGAACGAGTAAGACTACATAATTATCTATACCAATTTTTAGCTTTATTAGGAGACTCGTCCTATTTTAAATTTACTAATGTTTCCGAAACCGCATGTTTCAGCAACCGCTGGAAACTCTCCTGCGGGGGTTGCAGAGCTAGGTCACAACGCCCACCATCCAGAAACCACCACTGCCAGTCGAATCTGAACACTACCCACACAGCACAATTAAGGAGATTCTGAGAACGATCTGAGATTATC
Organism: Leptothorax acervorum; assembly: GCA_035220615.1. Lineage (NCBI taxonomy): Eukaryota > Metazoa > Arthropoda > Insecta > Hymenoptera > Formicidae > Leptothorax > Leptothorax acervorum. The sequence continues at coordinate 38,426 of JASTWQ010000239.1, read as the reverse complement.
GCAAAAGTATATTGCGATATTCTCAGAACAATCGCATACGTACTGCGATTGACTACGTGTCATTGGAACATTCTCATTCAGTAACAGAAAATTCTATTAAAAACATACAAGTTAATTATTGACTGTCTATTATATCATGATAAATGTTTAACGCGACTTTTATCTATTATTATTGTATAAGTAACTCAGTATACAATATCTCATCGTCAGTTGACATAATAATTATATAACACATGGTATCAACGTTTGATCTTCTTAACTTTGGAGTCGATCTTTTTTAGCTTGGTAAGTTAATGTTACCTCGACTCTCTTTACGGAGACTGCTGCCTCGGCGGCACCCGCTACAGCCATAGGATACCATATCGCTATTGTAAGTTGAAGAACGTTAAAATATCGTGCCATTGAAAATACTTTATCGGCGGATATAGAATGCCCATAAAGTACATAGGCCATAATTGTAAAATATAACGTTGTTCTTTCCGTGAACACATATGTGGCAAAGGTAAAGCCTCTTAGATACGATATCAGCGTGAGAACATCAATTTCGTATCTAGATAAAATAATGCGTTTAGCAAATTGAATTTCTTTGCGATAACAATGAAACTGAAACAAAGTACGAACTTTCTTGCGCGATTAACTAGTCCCTCAAATGGTTTCTCCCAAGTATACATTTTAATCACTTGTATGCCCCTGATTATTTCGGACATCAAACGGACTCTCTCGTCGGTCATTACTGCAATTATTGAACGCAACTTTGAAGTCCATCTACCTATGTATCCTGCAAAGTACGTAAAATTAGTAACTTAATCGTTAGACATGTATACGTTTGCGACAACTGTATGTTAATTAATTTATATTAAAAAGTAATATAGATATGAATTATTGTACAATTACAAGAATAAATACTCAATTTATAAATGTTTAAAAAATGTAATTGAAATTGTATTTATTACAAAGTGCAGGCAACGACAAATAGAAAAAGAATTGTATTAAATTACAACTCGTGAAACTATTCTGCTGACGATTCAGAGGTTAAAGGCGCGGACACGTCACGAGCAGTTTGGAGCGCGCGGTAGACCGTGCACACACAAGCGGTTTGTCCCGCGCGGAAGAGCCGCGCGAAAGATCTGTGCACACAAGCGGTGTGGACCGCGCGGTTTCGCCGCGACAGACCGTGCACACAAGTGATTTGGATTGCGCGGTTTCGCCCGCGGCAATTTTCGACAAATAGAAATTAAGTTGTTACATATGTTATTAAAATCATGTTTGTTAAATTATTGTTACATCGATTTACCAAATTCGTAACTCTTCTTATTATTTATATACAAAAAAAGGGGGGCCAAAATTTAGGAAGATATTCCTCACACCTCAAGGATGAAAAAATGTTATATGAACGTGGGTGCGGAAACGATTTTTTCAGGAGTTATGTTGAAAATATTGTTGACTGTATTACTTACACAAGAAACAATTTAGGATTAATCATTATACAATCATTATAGTTACTAAACAAGTAACTATAACATTAAAGGTCAAATTTTTCTGATTTCTGCCTGGCAGATAAGGTCACAACCTCATTTAGCCGTACTCAGAAAAGAAGCTCTAACTCCTGAAAAAAGCGTTTCCGCACCCATGTTCATATAACATTTTTTCATCCTTTAGGTGTGAGGAATATTTCCCTAAATTTTGGCCCCACTTTTTTAGAACACCCTGTATATGAGACAGGTGAGATTCTGAAAGATTACAAACAGAACATCATATAGTACAAGATCCCGACTAAAATCGACCTTCACCCATCAGTTTTCCTAATAAAAGATATTTTTTATCAAACATAATGAATAAACAAACAAATCGCGGATGGGTTGCCTAATTAAATCAGCTCAAGGCTACCCTTAATTAAAAATAATTTAATTAATTTTTTTTTATTTCTACACTCATTTATATTCTCAAAAAATTCAGTACCAATCGAAAGTACAAAGCATAAGTAGAAAACAAAAGTTAGGTTGCCTATCTTTTACTGCTTCCTATTACCGGGTTGCCAGGTATAAACAGGTGAGTTGGTATTACCAATTTACACTCATCTTTATTCTTTAATTGAACTATATATTAAAATAAAGATAATTTTATTGCGAACACAGTGGTATTAGGTTGCCTAAGCAAAATCGATCAAGACTTGCCGTTGCCGCGCTTTAAAGTCCGAATATTTGAGTAAGCGAACACAGAGAAGCTCTGAACGTATAGTAGGAGAGCTGACGACACTTTTGGCCAAGTGATTTTATAAAACACGATTTTCCGTTATAATTTGCGTGGACGACTCTCCTTCGATAATCCGAACACCTGGCTGGCCGTACCTGGGGGGTTCAGAAGTACGCAGGTGAGAAAAAAAAACAGATTTTCAAGTCATAGTATAAGTCTTATTTTTTATCGGATATTGATAATTGGTCACTCAGGAACATGCAAATAAATTGCCAGTTCGATTGCTCGGGGAAATTAGTCGCCAGGCTTAATTATAAATAATTAAAAATAATTATTTTCAAGTTATACTATAAAAGCCTGGTTCTTTTTAGTAACAAGTATAGTACTAACACATGTCACCCAAAAAAAGCCATGTAAAAATTTTGGTGGCAACATGTCTAAAAAAATTATTGAAAATGCACAAAGCCGGCGCGCGGAGAGGTCCGACGATGGCTTCAATTGTTTTTAGCGTCCATGAATTTTTAAAAACGTGTATTAATAACTGTCATTATCGTATCAATTTACGAAAAAATTGATAAGCAATAAATAGTGTGTGAAAATAAAAAATGGCTTTGCTGGCGCAGCGTTGCGTTATTTGTGAATATAGTGGTGGTGGTCCAATTATCTTCTTTTCTGAAGAAACATTGTTGAAGTGTCGAATTGTTCTCAAGTCAAGAATTACACATGGGCTAAAATATCGAGATGTGGTTCTTCCTGCTATTCCAAATAAAATTGATGGTTATCATTCAAAATGTCAAAATAACTTATGGACGCTAAAAACAATTGAAGCCATCGTCGGACCCCTCCGCCGCTTTGTGCATTTTTAATAATTTTTTTAGAGATGTTGCCACCAAAATTTTTACATGGCTTTTTTTGGGTGGCATGTGTTAGTACTATACTTGTTACTAAAAAAAACCCAGCTTTCATAGTATGACTTGAAAATAATTATTTTTAATTATTTATAATTAAGCTTGGCGACTAACTCCCCCGAGCAATCGAACTGGCAATTTATTTGCATGTTTCTGAGTGACCAATTATCAATATCCGATAAAAACTGTTGAGATATGAAGGATTAGTTCGCGACATATTGGAGACAGAGATAGGAATAAAGAGACGTAGAGGTAGAACCAGATTAGATTATTGTTCACAAATAGTCAAAGATGTATAATGCTCTACTTGCAGAGAAATGCGTAGGTTAGCTTAGGACAGGAAAGGATAGAGATAGGTACGCGTCCAACCAGTCTTCGGACTAAAAACTTGATGATGATGATGTTTTAAAATTGCTTTAGTATACATATACAGGGGGTGTCCCATCTTAACTTAGACAGCAATATATGTCTTGGAAACTAAGCTTTATCGAAAGAAATGTTTTAGACAAAAGTTGTAGGCTTTAAAAAGATCTACTTACTGATCAAACTGGGTCATCCAATCAAGTATCTAGTTCTTCCATAACATATAAAATTATATCTGGAAACACAGAAACGATAGCTTTAATATTGAAGCTGCAACGGGAATTATCCCTGCTCCGTGGAAACGTACCCAGATAACCAAGCGTAAAAGAGCATATTGAGCAAACGAATGCATTGCATGTGTTTGTTATATAATTGCTGTACATTTGCTGACATTGAAATCGAACTCGTTACGAATACAGCAACATGACTGCTTATACATGTAAAATTAGTTGGCGCAATTTCAAGAACAAACGGTTCGCAATACAGGTACGTTATGTTGTTTGCAAAATCTCAGCAACATGGCAGCAACAAATGATTCGTCGTTCCATCTTGAGCATCATGATGAAAACACGACAGCAACAACATATATGCGTTGACAGATAATGATTTCCATCCGTTGTTGCGTACATGTCTTCAAGCTATGAAGTGTTTTAATTGTAGCTCGTTGCTAACAAAGTGTTAACAATATGAAATTGTCACACGTTTACGACAGTTTTTCAGCAAAAAGACGTATAGTTTTCAAGATTTTTAAGTATTATAAAAGAATATGCAAATGTGTGTGTGTGTGTGTGTGTCGGATCATCCGATAGGTGGCATCTAATGGGATCTGTTTCTCGTATTTAAAATATGTATGACGAACGATAGTAGAAGTATAAGAATAATATTCGCACAACTTGTACCTGTCAGTTGTGTCGTGTGGAGTCCACTTTTATAAAATTAAGTGAGACACACTTTTGATATAATGTTAATGTAACCTTATTTTAGTTGACAGTGCCTTTATTTTTGAGGACTGATAATATTTAAGTAAACATAAAATTTATATTGTACATATTTTATAACAAAAATCTGGTTTCTTAATTAATTATAATTTTCGATCCCTGGCTGGGGTAATATTTTTCGCAATAAAAATTAAAAATTAAATTAAACTATCTACATCAACGGACCAAAATCGCAGTTTTTCAAACGTTCATTTCGGAAAAGATGATTGAGTATTGCCAGTTGGTCGATTGGAAATCTCTTAACGAGTTAGTTGTTAATTATCACTGGCGAAATAAATAATTTATTACTTGTTATATATCCACACTTTTGACTTAATATCGGTGTTCCATCTTATTATTGTTTAGAAGTCATCTTAATATGTGTTATTGCGATAAATATTACCACATGCCCCGGTAGTCGAATTGGTTACGACAACTATCTACATCAACGGACCAAAACCCTTGGTCGAATTCATCGTCTTGATTTGATCTGAAAATGCTGTGTGAATCTGACAAAGCGGGTCGGCTCGCAGTTTTTCAAACGTTCATTTCGGAAAAGATGATTGAGTATTGCCAGTTGGTCGATTGGAAATCTCTTAACGAGTTAGTTGTTAATTATAATTTTGTATATAATTTTGATTATGCTTCTGATATAATTTAATTTATTGCCATTTTATAATGAAACACATTTGTGGACATAAGTTTTTGTTTCAAAAATTAATACTATTAAGTTTATTGTTCTCCATTAGCTCTTTAACGTTGTTGGTGTTATTTCGAAATAATATTTACAGTGCGCAGCAGCAGCGTGCACAGGCTGGTACAGCACGTTTTGTAGGCATGTTTTCAGCACATGTATAAGCATTCATTATTTGACATATGTTGCCGTCATGTTACTATTAACATGCTTAGTTGTGAATGGAATACCAATGGTAACAAGTTGCCTTCAAGTTGCCGTCAATTTGCAGACAATATGCTATTAACTGCAGATGACAAGTTATTAATAAAAGTTGTCGACAAGTTGCTGTCACATCACCTCTTTCACGAATAACCGTGTGAACATGTTGCCATCAATTTGTCGTTAATACAATTAGAATTCATGTAAGTGCAGATCCACATACACAATGGTGAAGCACCTAGTTGTTGCGAGTTTTTCAAAATTAGTTGCTTTAACAATTGTTGGCAACATATCAGCAACATCGCTGCATTTGGCTATCTGGGTAGTTGTAAGGGGATCCTAAACCGAAGGCCGAACTCCGACAATGTCGATAATGTCGATACAAAATGTGATTTTCGCACAGCTACCAGTTTTTTTTGGATTTATAGAATTAAAAATCCTCTTCCAGGATTAAAGTATAAACGCAAACGGATACGGCTCTGGTCGTGTTTTCGTTAAAAAAGAAAAAAAATTTTTTATATAATAAATTCTTTTTTTTTTTAACGAAAACACGACCAGAGCCGTATCCGTTTGCGTTTATACTTTAATCCTGGAAAAGGATTTTTAATTCTATAAATCCAAAAAAAACTGGTAGCTGTGCGAAAATCGGGAGGGCTCCGTTTGCCTACAATCCCGATTGCCAACAGCTTCGTTTGCCCACAACGTTTTGCCTACAGCTTCGTTTGCCGACATTCCCGATTGCCGACATTCCCGATTGCCTACAAGCATTATTGCGCACATGTAATAGTTAAAAATACGAACGTACTTTTGCGCACATGGCTAAACACATTGCACACATGACTTTATTGCACACAAGCAGATTGCACACATGACATTATTGCGCACATACACATTGCACACATGACTTTATTGCGCACATACACGTTATATTGCACACATATGTCGCAGGCTTATTGCAAAATCAGCCCTTTTGCAAAAAGACTAGCCTCTTTGCGAAAGACCGGCCTTTTGCGAAGCACTGATCGTTTCCCAATAAGACTGAACGCACTTTAGGCTTTTTGGCACACATGGGCTGGTGTTAGGCTAGGCACTTTGCAAAAAGTCTAAAATACGTTAATCTTATTAAAGAAACGATCAAATGCTTTCGCAAAAGGCCGGCATTTCGCAAAAAAGCTAGCCTTTTTGCAAAAAGGCTGATTTTACGATAAGTCTGCGACATTGTGTGCAATATAACGTAAATGTGCGCAATAAGTCATGTGTGCAATGTGTATGTGCGCAATAATGTCATGTGTGCAATCTGCTTGTGTGCAATAAAGTCATGTGTGCAATGTGTTTGGCCATGTGCGCAAACGTACGTTCGTATTTTTAACTATTACATGTGCGCAATAATGCTTGTAGGCAATCGGGAATGTCGGCAATCGGGAATGTCGGCAAACGAAGCTGTAGGCAAAATGTTGTGGGCAAACGAAGCTGTTGGCAATCGGGATTGTAGGCAAACGGGACCCTCCCCGAAAATCACATTTTGTATCGACATTATCGACCTCGTCGGAGTTAGGTTTAGGATCCCCTTAAGGGGATCCTAAAGCGAAGGCCGAACTCCGACGATGTCGCTGTTTTACCGACAAAATTACCGACAACCCTACAAATTTTCGCACAGCTCCAGCTTTTTAGAATAGATACACCGCCAAGGTTAGAGTTGACAAGTCGTGAAAACATCAGCTTTATACACAAATTTGGTAGCTTTCATGCACAATGCAACAACAGAGCCGCGTCCGTTGGAGTGTCTACTTTAATTCTGCAAAAGGAATTATAATTCTATACAGCCAATAAAAAGTTGGAGCTCTGCGAAATCATGGAAATCTCGAGCGTATACAGACCGAAAATATTCGCAAAGCTCCAGATTTTTATTGGCTGTATAGAATTATAATTTCTTTTGCAGAATTAAAGTAGACACTCCAACGGACGCGGCGTGTTGTTTGCATTGTGCATGAAAGCTACCAAATTTGTGTATAAAGCTGATGTTTTCACGACTTGTCAACTCTAACCTTGGCGGTGTATCCACCCTAAACGTAAATATAAATGTCATTATACTTTCTTTCTTCCTCTGCGTAAAATCGATCACAGCCGTATCCGTTTGCGTTTATACTTTAATTCTGGAGAAGGATTTATCATTCCATGTAGTCAAAAAAAACCTGGAGTTTTGCGAAAATTTGTCAATTTGTCGGTAATTTTGACGGTAAAACAGCGACATCGTCGGAGCTTTAGGATCCCCTTAAGTTGGGTATCTCTCTACAATAGAAAAACTCAAGCAGTAAACCTAAGTATAGGAGTTAGTAACTTAAGCTTAAAACGGTCTCTAATGTCCATTTCTACCAATGTAAGTCAACTTTAATCTCGGTTTAACTTGCTTTTCATCTTTTTCTAGTTTTAAGAAATAGAAAAAGATGAAAGACAAGTTAAACCGAGATTAAAGTTAATCTGCATTGGTAGAAATAAACATAAATGACCTATTTAAATAAAAAAAATTTCCTACGAAATTTTACCACAATTTTTTTCAATGTACGATAATTTTACGTACCACAGGAGTGCTCTTTTAGGTTGAGAACACTGGCCTCGAATCACTGCTCGCAGCTCGCATCTTGCGCGTTTCGCGTTCAATGTAGCCAGCGCAGGAGACACATATATCATATATCGCAGCTAAATCGGTCATCGTTTCTACGAAAATGTTAAATATTATTGTTTATTTTGTTGCTTTTATAATTACATTTTTTATTTTATATTTTTGAAAAATTGTTTTTATTCAATAAATATTAATCAATGTGAAAGCAGTGATACTGCTGGTGTTCATTCACGTCCCGCAGCGAAAAAAATTGAATTCTATTAATCTGTGACATACCTGAGCACCACTTATGCCCCGCCATTGCATCGCAGCGTCGACGTCGTCATTCGCCGGTGCCGGTGCTTGTATGGATCTAAATGTATAAAGAACACAAATAAATGGCGGACATAAGCTCCACTTATGCCCGTCATTGCATCGCGGCGTCGACGTCGTCATTCGTCGGCGTCGGTGCTTCAATTCCCGAGTGTCTTGGATCGAGTGGTTGTCTCCTCTAGGCCTAGACACCGGCCCTGCTGATTTTGGTCCGCCCCGGGTATTTTATTTCCCCGGTACCCTCTATTTCTAGAGAGCTTTCCCCTATCCGCCACCTGGGGAGGCGCCCGATGGAGGATCAGCAACCTCACACGGGAATATGATAAAAAGGTAAAAATGCTGATGTCAGATAAGGCAAGATAGTTTGTATAAACCTGCCGCCTTTTAGTATTTTAAGTATTGTATTTTATACTATATTATATCTTTCTTTTAAAAGTAATATTATTACGATGAGTATACATATACCTGTATTATCGAGTATGTATGAGTATATGAGTAACTGTAAAAGTTTTAAACGTGTTAAATACATTTGTACGTAAATTGTTGCACACAGCTAAAAAATTATAGTTTGTAATAATTTAGAATAAAATAGATATACATATAATATAATAAGGGAGACCAGCGCTAACTCGTCACCGGGGCAAACTTGACACTATATGCTTTTTGCAAATTTAAATCTATTGTAGAAACTTGCCTTTTCTACGGTAAATGCGCGTCTTTATGTGCCAGCGTTGTCAACGGAATTTGGTGACAATTTGATTTATGGTGTAACTTCTAGTGCGACATAAGCGTTTTCGATAGTAAAAAGTAATTTTTCTGATCTCTCGAAAATTTATACTTTTTCATCGAGCTTTACTCTTGCAAATCTACCATTAAGTGATTTTTATGGGAAATTCGATACTCTATACGAATCCGATAATCGTTTTTGCACATATTTTCAAAATTTTTATGTTTTTGGAGTGACAAAAGTGAAAAACGACGTTTGGGGCAAAGTCGACACTAATCTGTTTCGATAAAGCGTTGTAAATAAGTGAAATGATGAAAGAAGCTGTACTTGCCGTAAAAAGATCAAACATGCTGCAGATATATTCGGGGTGTGAAGACAAATTGTCGTTTATTATGGTTTATGACAAATTTGCACGCATGGCCGATCGCAAGTTTACCTGCATTGAGCGGAGTCTACAATGAGAATTTTAGGCGTAAAATTTAAGCCTTAAACCGTAAAAAATTGATAAACCTCAGTCGAGTATTTTTCTCATATTCCGACTGTGATTTGTCAATTTCTTACTGCTTAAGGCTTAAAACTTAAATTTTACGCCTTAAAATCTGATTGTAGACTACGCTTTAATTGTTTTTCAGACATGAGTTCAGAAGAAGATAATTGAAAGTTTAACAATTTCTTTCTCATTATTTCCAATGATTGTTTGGCTTTATTCCGAATTTTTGTACTTTCTAAATACACGATAAGCAACATATTTTATTTTCAAATACAATAAAAAAGTAAGTTTCAGATCAAATTGTATCGATTAGACAAAGTGTCGAGTTTGCCCCGGCATTTTTCTTCAATTTGAAAATTTGTCTTCGCGTCACTTTTCCTCTCCTGGAGGCAAAACAAAGCGACGTACAGCAAAATTTTTAAAATAATTTTGTACCTAAAGGAACACTCTTTAAATGTGTATTATTGAATCCGCTTGAAAATTTTAATTAGTTGTTGAAAATTGCCTTTGAAAAAATCGTGTCGAGTTAGCCCCGGTCTCCCCTAATTATTATATACAATTTTATTACTAATACTAATATAATGCTCTTCAAATCTGAATCAGTGAATAGTCACTAAGCGTCAGTGTAAAGTATGCCATTCTAGCGAAATTTTCATAAAATATATATTTCATAAAATCTGTATATATACAGGATAATTCAGAAATACACCAACAAACTTGGGGGATAAGTTCTTCACATAAAGACAAGAAAAAAATGTCATATAAACATATGCCCGGAAACGCACCCCCTCTGAGCTACACCCTCCCAAAGTTTTCCGAAAAAACCCGAATTTTCTGTATATTGTCTAAACTTGGACTTCGAATTAAGAATATGTACCAATTTTCGTAAAATTTGAAGCCCAAGTTTAGACAATATACAGAAAATTCGAGTTTTTTCGAGTTTTTTCGGAAAACTTTGGGAGGGTGTAGCTCAGAGGGGGTGCATTTCCGGACATATGTTCATATGACATTTCTTTCTTGTTTTTATGTGAAGAACTCATCCCCCAAGTTTATTGGTGTATTTCTAAATCACCCTGTATGTATATATGTATACATAATATACATAACACGAAAGTTAATTACATCAACAACATGTAAAAAAAATTTTATTCACTTTTACCATTCCGTTTTGAAGATATTTAATTCTAAATGTATAGAATTTTACATTTCAAATATATGCACAAAACCTTATCCCGTAGATATTTTCTTTTAATTTGAAACACATTTGCATATAAAACAAAAATTTAAAAAATCGTTATAAATACAAAGTAAAAATTTAAGTTTGTTCTGGTAAAGTTTTATCTTAAATTGACTGTACAGTTTGAGAGAAACTTATATTCTTCAATAAAAAATGCAAAAATATGTGACAAATGGACGAAGCTAGGTATAACTTTTACTTTATCAGTTTAAAAATATTTAATAACATATAAAATTGACAATGATTATGTATAATGACATTAGCGAATTAGATACTGTTGAGGTAATGTTGTTATATTATTATTTTAATCACGTTTTACATAATTTTAAGAACAAACTGTTTATTAACTCTAGGAAGTAGTGCGACAACCAATCTTAATTGATATCATTATTTTTTATTTGGAAATACTGTCATAATATACCATTTCAAGTGCTTCTTTTGTTTTTTAAATAATTTTTGGTTTCTCCTTACATGTCATAAAAATTGTTGTGTAAATCTATATGTACATATCTATTGTTTTCAAATACTAATAAAATTATAGAACAATTAAGTATATGTAATTAATAACAATGACTTTTAATTGGGGTGTAAAAATCATCCCAGGTGACCATTTATACAAGAACAAATCAACTCATTACCAGGTTAAAAAGGGAATTTTACCTGTAATATCTCTTGAATTCGCTGAAATTTTTTATCTCGTTGCCGCAGCGTTGCGGGAAACTCTACCTTTCTTCGCGTCTGGTCCTCTAATAAAGTAATAACTATACCTCCTGTATCTGTAGCCATATTAGCTTGCAGGGTCGGGGTCCCCGCCGAGGACTCCGGTCGATGACTCACGCTATCCCGGATTCTGGACGAGCCTCCAATAATGTTGCTCTTAATTGATCGTAAAGTGCGCAATGTGTCTCTGCGCATGCTGGATATCCCTTTTCCAAATAAAACTCCTGAAAATCCAGCTACCATCTCATTCTACTTTCTCCCACCTTTTTATAGTCTCTTTGATCAATACATTAATAGTAACAGTATTAACGTTATTTTTAATAGAATCTTTTTTAATAAAACTAACAAATGTAAACGCTTGACTAATCAATAAAAAATTCTACATCTTTAGAAAACATTTATAGTACAACCTTCTTAAAATTTACTAAAGTGTAGAAATCACCCTAGATATATGACCGATTATGTGACAAAAATTAACAAAGCATAATAAGCGTTTATATTATAAATTTAAAATAATAATATAAATTTGGTTATGAGTATATATAAAATATGTTTATAATAAATAAATAATATTGTATATAATTATAAGAATTAATATCTATATAATAAAAAAGCAATTTAATGTAAAAATATGTGTAAATGCTTAGAAGAGATATGACAAGTAATAAAGTAATTGTTATAAATTTATTTAATACAAAATTCGTTAATAACAAATATAATATTTTTGTGTATGTTTATTATATTTTAACCTAATTAATACATAAAAAATTTTAGAAAAAATTGTTATAAAAAATATTTATTTTTATTTAAAAATATTTTATGTAACTTACAGATATTTATATAATATAATAAATAAATAGATGTCATAAAAACAATTAATTTTTAATAAATCTGGACAAGCAAACACATTATAAATGATTTTATATGATCGATAGCGAATAGCCTTATTTAACTTATTTTCTCTAATTTGCTATAAAATGGATATTATATGTAACTATATAATATAATTTATTTCTAATAACTAAATATATTTTTTTTATGAACCTTTGAATATGCAATTCCATTAAAGTCCGCAATATAAAAGCGTTTTATTAATTAATATTATTATTTTTTTGAAATACTGTCATAATAAACCATTTAATATGCTTCTTTTGTTTTTTAAATATTTTGTGGTTTCTCCTTATTACTTTTCATAAGAAATTGTTGAGTAAATCTATTTACATACATACTGTTTTCAAATACTAGTAAAGTATGGACCAATAAAAAATATGCAATATGTAATTAATAACAATGACTTTTAATTGAGGTATATAAAAATCACCCCAGGTGACCACTTATGCAAGAACAAATCAGCCTGTTAAAAGGCCGGATTAAAAAGGACTTATCTGTAGTATCTCTTGAGTTCGCTGAAGTTCTTTATCTCGTTGGTGCAGCATCGCCGGAAACTCCACCTTTCTTCGCGTCTGGCCCTCGCGTAACTGATGTACCTACTGCAACCTGCAACACGGCTTGCAGGATTGGCGTCTCCGCCGAGGGCTCCGGTCGATGACTCACGGTATCCTGGACGACCCCCCAGAAATGTTACGTTTATTGATCACTGCGCAATGTGTCTCTACGCATGCTGGATATTCCCGTTTCCAAATAAAACTCCTGAAAATCCAGCTATAACCATCTCATTCTTCCATCACTTTTTTAGTCTCCTCGATCAATACATTAGTTATAGTATTGATGTCATTTTCAATATAATCATTTTTAATAATTTCAATAGAATCAACAAATGTAAACGCTTGTCCAATCAATAAAAAATTCTACGTCTTTAGAAAACGTTTATAGTAGAGGAAGGGGTAGTATCGTGGCCCCCCAGTTTGTTTTTTTTAAATAAAATCTAAACTGTTTTTTTAACTGCTCTAAACTTTTGCTTAAAATGGAGGTAAACTATTCAGTTTGTGTCTGCTAAAACGTGGAACCAAAAAAAAAACAATTAAATTATATAGAACATATATTTCTGAAGCATGTCATTTTATGACGTTTGGAAAAAGTGAAGATAATATGGCTTCCATTGAGAATTACAACTTTTTTGACAACAGTGTTTAGAAACTAATGCATAAACATTACAGAATAAATAAAACAATTTATAAACTTCTCAGTTTTATCATTTACAAATAAAAATCGCACATATATTTATCAAACTTGTTAGTTATGTAAGAATAAAAGATTACTTTATTACGTTCAGAAGATTTAAGAAGTATTTTTGTTTATAAGTATATGTAAATTAACAAGAAGCTTTATTATGAAAATTAATAAGAAGATGCTGCCAAATGTGGTTTGACCACTAATTAAAATAAAAACTGATAATTACTTACAAAAATTAAATGTTTTATTGTAAAAAATCAAAGGTTGGGAGACGTCAACCCTTATAGATCATGTCACCCTACACGCCGGAACAAGTCACGCTCAATAGGGGACACATGGTACAATTTCCCATTTTTCAGTTTTAGTTCAATAACTTCTGTATTAACTGATTAATAAAAACGGCTTTATGATGGAGTAAAGTCAACTAAATTCCTAACTATTTCATGGTATTAGATTTGAGATGCACCATAAAATGAAAAAAATAGCCTTTTAAAACAAAAGAGGGAATCAACTGTCCCCAGAGTTTCCCCTATATAAGATAATAAATTTATTTAAGACATTAGTAAATCCGTATTTAATAAATTTAATTGCTATAAATGGCTTTTCGCGACGCGGTCGTGTTTCGCACATCATAGAAAGCGTAAAATTGTACGGTTATTGCCGGCAATAATTAGCCGGCAGTTGAAGGAGTATTTCTCCTTGCTGCCAATCTCTGGCTATGTGTATAAAGCCAGAATATGGCCACAGGTACTACGAAACGAGTCCAATCTGGCCAGAAGAAAGAAGAGAATCAAGGTAGATTGGTGTGTAATTCACCAATCAATTTATAAAAGATACTTGTAAAGGTAAGCCTATAAGATTTCCTTATATACGATTGTACGTAATCAGAGACGAAAAAATTTCGTCTCCTATCTAAATTCCTATTCCGCGTAAATTAAACTTTTAATTAAACTCCTAAACGGTCCCGAGATTTAAATTTTTAAATTTGCGCGTGCTTTTTTAATTTCGGGTAATCGCGGTTGTAACTATAAGTATACTAGATGAAGATGCGCGCGGGTATATAGGTAGGAATAAGAAAAAATTACATAAAAATCGGGTAGGAAAACGAATAAGTAAGAGTACGTATAGGTAGGGATATGGAGGTGCAATTTTTGATAATATAGAGAGAAACTTCATATAATAGAGAGAGAAACTTATAGGTATAGAAATAAGTAAGGACTTGTGTAGGTAGGAATAAAGTGAAAGGGTATGATTCAACAATAAACAAAAATTAATTTTCCTTATAATTTTAAGAAATTGAAATTTGTGTAAAAATGTAATAACATGTATATATAATATTAAGAATTATACAAAACGATGTTCTGCGAGAATTGTCGGGAGGGCTCCGTTTGCCTACAATCCCGAATGCCAACAGCTTCGTTTGCCCACATCATTTTGCCTACAGCTTCGTTTGCCGACACTCCCGATTACCGACATTCCCGATTGCCTACAAGCATTATTGCGCACATGTAATAGTTAAAAATACGAACGTACGTTTGCGCACATGGCTAAACACATTGCACACATGACTTTATTGCACACAAGCAGATTGCACACATGACTTTATTGCGCACATACACGTTATATTGCACACATATGTCGCAGGCTTATTGCAAAATAAGCCCTTTTGCAAAAAGACTAACCTTTTTGCGAAAGGCGAGCCTTTTTCAAAGCACTGATCGTTTCCCAATAAGACTGAACGCACTTTAGGCTTTTTGGCACACATGGGCTGGTGTTAGGCTAGGCACTTTGCAAAAAGTCTAAAATACGTTAGTCTTATTAAAGAAACGATCAAATGCTTTAGCAAAAGGTCGGCATTTCGCAAAAAGGCTAGCCTATTTGCAAAAAGGCTGATTTTACGATAAGCTTGCGACATTGTGTGCAATATAACGTGAATGTGCGCAATAAGTCATGTGTGCAATGTGTATGTGCGCAATAATGTCATGTGTGCAATCTGCTTGTGTGCAATAAAGTCATGTGTGCAATATGTTTGGCCATGTGCGCAAACGTACGTTCGTATTTTTAACTATTACATGTGCGCAATAATGCTTGTAGGCAATCGGGAATGTAGGCAATCGGGAATGTCGGCAAACGAAGCTGTAGGCAAAATGTTGTGAGCAAACGAAGCTGTTGGCAAACGGGATTGTAGGCAAACGGGACCCTCCCGAATTGTCAATTGTATAAAATTGACAATTATATGTAATATAATATAATCAAATTGTTTATATGTAATTTGTGTAATCTGGATTACACGAAATGAAAACGCATATAACACAAAATTACTTAAATTAAAACACTGTTAACTACTGCTAAACAGTATTGGAAATATTTCTTTCTATGATTGAAAGGGATAATTTTAATAATAATTTTCTCAGTTGCGGCTACTCGAATTACGTAAAGTTATTCTTTAAGCTACGTAATTTTAAATTTGAAATTGATAATAAATATTGCAAATTAGATGTCGCTTATTAATACACTGTTGAGTTATACCTAATTGTTATATTTATATTGTTTTATTGCTTTAATATGTATTAGATTTTAACACAGACTAAATTGTATTTAAAAAAATAAAGAAACATAAAGCTTTTATTCAAAGAAAAGAGGACCGCTGATTGGAATCGGCGGGGGTGGTTGAGGGCCTCTACATCAGGTTGGCCCATTTTTATCGGACGGAATTTTAGCTAAAACTAAAAGTGTAACTTTATTTTATTAGAAAAATTTATACCGAGTTTAGCTAAAGTACATTCAATTGCAATGATGTCCGATAAAAGCGGGCCCTTTTGACAGTATAAAGTTTTATAAAATACACAGTAATAAAGTTAATAATATTAACAAGTTGGTAACATATAATGCAAATATAAGTTATAAGTGATTAAATTAATAAAAGAGATGCTTCTTTTTAAATAAATAAAAGAGATGGTTCTTTTCGGAAGAAAACTAAAAGTTTGTGTACATTATCACAAACTAGTGGGCATAGCACGAAAGACCAGGTACCATAAAATCGTGGACATTACTTACGGGATTCATGGACATTGGGTACATAGTTTAATGTCCACATTTTATGGACGTCTATGCCAAAATCTAATAGGTATATAACAAAACAATAAAGTGACAAATATAACATATATAATATTAAAAAATTGTGTACATTCAAGAGAGATATCTTTTATTAATTCCGGGTTACACTAAAACGTTCAAAATGGATATACTTACACACATCGTCCATAAAATTCATAGCAATATAGGTAACTTACAATAAGAAAAAAACTCAAATAATATTTAATATAGTAAAATTTATTAATCAGTTTATTCCGTTTATTCACATCATTAGATATTAATTAATTGAAAATTATACATAAAATTTGTATATACTTAATTGTGTTATTTATTAATTGATTATTTATTTACAAGTAGAAAAGGAGCGGAATAATTAAGAGCCAAGCACAGTAAAGGTGCAAAAATTGTTTTTGATTACCTATTAATTTTTTATTATTGTTCTAATTTCACAGACCACCCTCAGCAATTAATCATTGGTTAAAACGAGCATGCGTTTATCAGATCAATACTACAGTTCAATAATATTTATTTCATTCTTTGACATTACAAATATACTTTGTTGCAGATCAAGAGTCATAAGACCTTTTTAAGGCCAAAAATACTTGCGAGAACTTGCATATGTAATAAGATATAATTCATAAATGCTTTTGTGTTCTCAACGCGGAAACAATTACTATTAGAATCAATCTTCTATTTTATATACACTTACATATAAGTTGGCGCACGTATTCTGGGCTAATTAAAAGATTCCTGGATCTTATGTTCATGCAAATTATTTTTTTCCATTGTCCTAGTTGCACGTTTTAATTTTTACAAGTTTGCTAAATGTAGGTAAATTTAAAATTTTTACTTTCAAAATAATTCAAACTTCAACATAGACGGGCAACGTAAACGTGAAAAATTAATAAACTTGTAGTAAGTTATATTATTTTTTAACAATTTATAGACAAAAATAACTGCATGTTTCAAAAATATTTTTATTTTAGTATCTGCAACCGCATTATAAAACGTCATGTGTTGGACGCAAAATAAGTATTAAGATAAGTATAAGATATTTTGTGAAAAATGTACAACAATAATTGTGCAAAATAGTAGCAGTATAATTAATTCATTATAAATTAACCGTTGTAAAATCTTTGCCACAATCCAAGAAAGTTAATTGAGTTGAAAATGGAACGTAATCAAAGAACAATAGTAATATTAATAAATACAATTATAAATAATACAAGAAATGTAACACACAAATTTAGGAACATAAATAAATTATATATAATACGTAAAAATATAACTTTTATGATATGTGATTAAAAATAAATAAACATAACACATAGAAATACTTAAAGTTAAGGTAAATAATTAGTCGCTCTGCAACTATATTTTTTGTAATTTACTTCTGTAGTTAGAATTGCATATGTGAATTTTTTCGATTTCTTTGAGCAAATATTCACAAACCTTTACGTAATATAAATTTTAAAAATATCTTAGAAGGAGACAAAATGGGAATCTTGCTCCGGTTTTTAACATCTGACTCTTCTCTGAACAAGGTATAATTTAAGAGCATATCTAAATGGCCAATTTGCCTTTCAATTTCAGACAAACGTGTTTCTAACTTGCTGTAAACCTTTGGCGCTAATTGTCCTAAATTCAATGACTTTTCATTCTTTACGTACAGGCTTAGCTGAAATATGTCAATATTTGTCAGAGGTTTGCTATCAATAAATATTATAATTCATTTTTGCGTTAGCATTATATTATAAAACATAATTTTTGGTTCAGCAATATTAGCATGCAATAATAAATAATGTTCTACTTTTAAACAATTAGAATTGATATTAAAATATACATACGTACAATGTATATGTGTAAATATATGTGTGTATGTTTGTGTGCTCATACACACATACATTTTATAGTGTTAATATATAGCAGTTATGTGGACGCAGTTATATGTTTAAATACGCTTAATAGAATTTTTGATAAGTGAGTATAATATATTGATTTATAAAACTTACCATATTAAGCAACGTTGTGTTATATATGTGGTTAACGATATTGATTAATGTTGCAGTTGTACTGATTTCTCTGAAAACCAAACATACAATTAGTATTATATATTATAATTTACCACGATTACAGACAGAACATTCATGGTAAAAATATTACGGTGGTTGGATGTCATGAAATTTTTTTAATATTTTCTTAAGGATGACTTCGTCCTTAACATGCCTGGCAATAAGGGAATGGAAAATATTGACATTAATATTAATGTCTTTCTTTGTTCCATATTGTAGTCTTCCATGCTCTGATTTTTTATATTTAAGTATTTGGAATATTTTATCCACAGCATCATTATCTTTAAAACAGGTAATATATTCTACATATTTGTTGGCATCAATGTCTGGCCATAGTTTTATCTGGCCATATTTTGCTAGACGTGGCCGTGTTATCGTATCCACACCCATAGCATTCTTAAAACCATTACAATATGTCCATTCCTTCCACTCTGGTAAAACTTCTCTACGATTTAAAAGAAGATTATTATGTAATATATGTACTTATAAAAATTGTATCGTCCAGCGTAAATGACTATAACTATTAAGAAATTTTATTTATACAGAAAAATTACTTGATTGATTCTGGATGTTCTAGATTATCTAGATATTGTTTTAACTTAAATTTGGCCATTTGTAGGCACTCAGACAATTCGACTGTACATGCCCATTTTGCGATCTCTTGTCTCAAACATTTAGTAAAGTCGTTTTATATCGGACGTTCCTCAGATCCTAGTATCTCCAGAGGCTTAGTTAATATTTCTCTCATTGTTTCCTGAAATGACGTGAACTACGTTGACATGTTTACGAGAGGCATAATCTGTGTGCGTGTTAACATTCTTTGAATACATCATTAATTGTAGGCTTAATATGGGTAGTCGGTACAAATAATTCTAGACAAATAATGTTTAACGTTCAAATTATAATAAACGTATAACATTTGACACAAAAATTCCGATATTTTTTCTCAAAGTAAGATTACGAAGAATTGTAATAGAAACTTTTTAGTCGTATGTGTTACATTTTAAAATTACTTAACAATTGTAGATATAAATAAATGTTCTACATGCTACGTAATATCTAACGTTTTTGTATTTATTGATTATTATGTTTGTTTAATTGATGTACTAATTAATTTATATTTTACAATTATATCTGTTGCTCATTACCTTAACATGTGTGAAATTAATGTTGTCTTTTGAGAGTGGAAGCACACTCGATATATATTCAAACACTTTGAACATAGGATACCATGCTACGTAATCTGTATCTCGCACCAAGTATTTCGCGAGTCTCCAGAATACAGTTTCATTAATCTGACGTGCCAGCAAGAAATGAAACGCATCATCAATAATTTTAGCACGATTAATAACACTTATATTTTTATAGTCTTCAGAATTCAGGTAAAGTGCAATTTTAAGCAAGTTATCCATTTCATAATGGACGCGATAGTATCCTGTTGTATAACAGAAGAAATTTAACTGATGATCATATTCGTGTAGTTAAATTGGACGTAATATTGCCGTATTTTTCCATTTTTGTTTCTTGTATGTTAACAAAATATAAGAAAGATATTCGATATATTCATAATTAAACATTCACGTGTGTATGCCTTGTTAAAGAGGCATACAGGTCAGTATGACGAGTTGCCCATTCGTGCAGGCGCGCATGGTCGTTCACAGTTGCGTAGACTTCGTATTGCGTAGGCACGAATGGGCAACCCGTCATACTGACCTGTAAGTCTCTGCAACATCCTGTACATTTAATTTGCACTTCCAAGTACATTTTATGTATATTTATACTAAATTATTATACAGATTATTTTAATATACTAATAATTTCGAAAGTAGCTTTGAAGATGAAAGAATTTCATAAAATATTTAGTAATTTTATGTAAATTTAAGTTATTTTAGGTACACGGCTATCGAAAAGTTTCCGGACAAGACGTATAACTAAATGCAAACTTGCTTGCTCGTGTTTTTCTTGGTCTCGCATTAAGAAGAGATTTTTAAACAAACATTTAAATTTTGTTTACATCTCATATAAGTTAACGAAATGGTATTTTTTTGCTGTTTTACAGGATTAGAGTAAATGTTTGAAAATACGATTGGATTAATTTATTTTATTATTAAAACGATATGAATTGTAAACTAAATGTTGGCTTAAAGTTATAAAATTTTTTTTGTTTCTTATTCGATGAAAAAAATTGAATCATTTTTCTTAAAATAATAAGCGTTTCACTTTAATTTTTGCGACTTCTATCTTTGTCTGAAAACTTTTCGACGGCAGTGTATGCGCAAATAGCATTAAAATTATATACAAAATATGACTTGTAAAAATACATATTAATAAAAAAATTAATGTAAGGAAAGATTCATATTAAAAAAATTCAATATAGTATGTACTATATGTTTATTAAAAGGTGGAATAATGATACAACATATTATGTTTTATATGAAGTTTTAACGTATACTATATAATATTCATATGTTTAAGATATTTACTGGACATTTAAACTATTATAATAAAAGGTACTCAGTTTCTGAAAATGACCAACAAGTAGAATAAGGATGAATGATAAACTTCCTTATGATTTAATATTTACCAGCTTGCCGAATGTCGACCATTAACCAACCATCTCTCGCAGTATAATGCCTCACGTATGAATACGGTTCTTGCGGTGTTAGCAATACTTTACCGGCTTCTTTTAACGATGCCTTTGTGATTAAACTTGTAGGTATCCGCCATTTACCCCAACTGACTTCACCGCGACGTGATGCATTGATTTGAAACAACTTTCCGTGAAAAGGGTGGACTTGTGACCAGTACATGACACTAGGATAATGTTTGGAAATTATCCAATTTAAAAAATCTTTTGGCATGTAATATTTAGACCCTAAATGATTAGTTAAATCTTCTTGTATAGACCAAAATTCTTCGAGAGTCGTTTCGCTAAACATGAAAATAATTAAAAATATATTGTTATTGACAGTAAAAAATGACGGAAATCGGTTATGTAAAAATTGATGGAATAATAAGGAAATTATAAAAAAAATAAAGATGTATAGAATTTAAGGAATGGGCTAATGAAAAGTAAAAAGGAAGATATATAGGTAACATGAAAACTACGACAAGATATAGTTAAAGAAGAAGAGAAATAAGCACGAAATAAAAACAGAAATATTCAAATATACAGCAAGTAATGTGAAAAAAAAATATAAAGATATTATAGGAATATGACAGTTACTGGACTACTGTATTCGTCTGTATTTGTTTGTATTACTTACGAGTTGTTGAGACATGTGCGGACACTTTTTCGAAACACCTCATCGGTAATTGCGTTTTGGAGCATTCGCAAAACAATGATTACTACGATCATAAATATAAAAATTGCTATATTAAATTTGTTTAATACGAATGTCTTTCTTTACATTAATTCTTTAAATAATAGATATGTATTTTTATAAAGACTGTAGCCAAATATTTAATTATTAATGGATTTTTACCTTTCATGTAACGAGGAGAACTAAAAGTTAAATCAATCTCCGATGAACTATTAATTTGTGAAGGATTCATAGCGAAATGAGAATCTAAATGAAGAGAATCATACTGACTCTGAACTACGAATAAGTCCATTATCTGAGAATTATTAAAAATCTAAAAACAAATTTTGTAATTACATAAAGATTAGATCATATACTTTCATTGTGGTTTAATGCAGTTATGCTCATTATTGCAATAAAAGCTTCGTTATTTTAATGAAACAGTTTATAAGTATCTAATAAAGAATTAATAAAATGCGATGCTACATGTGTAACTTCAACACATTCAATCCTTATTAGTATTATTTGTAAGAGTGTCTTTGATATTGTTTTTATATTATCCCACATTCATACAGTTTTTTTTTGGAATGTTTTATACTATGGATTTTCCAAAAATATGGAACATAATCTATTCTCTGATCTTATGGACGATAATTGTATAAATATTGCATTGGATATGTTTATATTCTAGTTAAGTGCTGGTACGCTCATGTTATCACAAATATTTCGTTGTTTTTTATAACTGATATATATTACAAGTAAAATTAATTATTGTAATAAAATGCAACACAATTAGGAAATTAGATATTGTCAAAATTAGGAAACCAAGTTTATTTCTTCCAGTGTTTCGATATTAGCCCATGTTTAATGTACATAAAATTCTTAGATAAATTTCTTTTTATACTATTAATTTTTTAAAAGTATAAAACAAAATTTAACGGTATTCTGGGCTTACGGAATAAGAACATATTAAAAAAATTTTAAATAAATCTATGACTTTCTTACGATATTAGAAAATATAACATTACCTTAACAACAGTTTCTTCTCCGTATAATATAGCAAGACCGTCGTGTAACCAAAAATGAGACCACCAAAAATGAGATGGGCTGATTACGTTACCAAGCCATTGATATGCAATTTTAGGCGCTATAAAGCGTGCAATTTCTATTTTGCGCATAACCGCGTCTAATTCTTCATCACAGATGAGATCAGCTTCACTGATAATATATAATTATTATAAATATTTTTGCGCTTCAAAATCTTTCTCTATTTAGTGTAATTGTTCTAATCTTCTTAACACACGTCGTTTTATATCTGGAATTATATATTACCTGTGAAAGATGAGTCCCCATTTCGACATACCGTTGTGTGGTAAATTTGGAATTGCAATATGATCCATTTTTGGAATCTTTATTTCATTAAATTCAGATGCCAAATGCAACGTGATATTCTTTATAACTTGCTCAGCGTACTTTATTGACTGCCTTGAGCACATTTTGCACCATAAAGTGATGTTTTCGTTGATCCGAGTAGGAGGCAAATTGGTCAAAATAACCGAAACTTGGTAAGTAGAAATTGGAGGAGTGGTATTAAAGTGTGTCCACATTAAGTCATCATCATCCATATAATGAATTCGTATCGGACTGTTAGATAAAACCGTAAAATTACGATGGTGCTTTATAGAAATGTTAAACGTGGTACTTAAGTGCGGTTCATCCCAACAGGGAAACAATCGTCGGGCTCCAACCATTTCAATATGTGGTGCTATCAACCATCTAACACAATATAATAATTTTTATAATTGCCTTAAGATTACATATATTAATATATAATATATTTAAAAATTTTAATTATATCTAGTAGATTTAAATAATTTCAACGAAAATTTATTTAGGATTGTATAACAGCTAGCATAAAGATACAATTAATTAAACATTATAATTATATCGCTTTAATAAGGTCTTATTGTTAGGATTCAAATATGTATGTTACTGATGTGGAAATGGGTTTTGAAGAACTTTATAGAATGTTTACATTATAGGTATTTGTGTAAATATGTATAATATCAACATTTACTCACATTATGTCCTCTTCTTCGTTTATGTAGGAACTTCTGACAAAGTTTTCTGCTTTGTTATCTGTTATTTGACCGTAAAATTCTATTTTTAGGGAGTAACGCCCAGGAGATAATATATTGCCGAAATAAAGGTTTAAATATTTTTTTTCAAAATTAAATGTAAATTTCTCCGGTATATAATTTCCACCATGTTGGTCAATCAATATACATTTTTTTTTATTTATAACCAAGTCTAATGTATGGAATGTTATATGTTGCGTAGAAAACAAGATATCGATGTCTACACTGGATTCACCGTAAAAATTAAAAATGCCATATTGTTGTTCTATATTTGAATCATACTTTTCGAGAGTTAGATCTAATTCTATGTCATAGTGCAGCGGGATCACATCGAGCCATAATCGGTAGTGTGTTCGAATGCTGACATTATTTAGCTTTTCACCGGTAAGGGTAGCTATCGTTGTAATGAATATTAAGCTGCTACTTATTTTTGCCAGATTCATATTGAATCAATTTCTGTTCCAAGTACCTGCCGGAACATTTTCATTAAAGAAGGAATCGTTTAATGCTAATGGCAGTAGTACTTACAATAAGTTATATCTATGTTTAGAGACCATGCATTTGAATTTTTACGTGAAAAATTGTTACATTAAGAATTGATACATTAGATATATTGTACGTACACTTATTCAAATAACTCTCAACACACACGCATACACATTTTTAACTTTAATAATGTTTTATACTGTGCGAATCGAAATATGATTGCTGGTATAATATGTATGTATTACCTCAGGTTGCTGCGATCTTGCTCCTTCGATAGGTCACCACAGACTAACAATACCGTGGATAACGAAAATTTCATAACATATACAAATACCTAGCCGGTTTGCGATGAATCGTTGTCCTTCAGATTCAGTCGGATTAAATCTACAAGTTTTGTCGTTAGAATACAAGTTAAATATGGATACGTTTGGAGCTAATTTATTGAAATATTTAATTTTACATATTTATAAATTTTTTAATGTAAAATTATATTTTTATAACACTTATCTTTAACAAATAAGCAGAAACGCCAAATGTGTGCGCCTCGTATTAAATGTAGGGGAGACCGGGGCTAACTCGACACCGGGGCAAACTTGACACTGGGCTTTTTGCCTATTTAAATTTATCGTAGAAACTTGCCTTTCCTATGGTAAATGCGTCTTTATATGCCAGTGTTGTCAACGAAATTTGGTGACATTCTGAGTTATGGTGCAACTTCTAATGCGACATAAGCGTTTTTGATGGTAAAAAGTAATTTTTCTGATCTCTCGAAAATTTCTACTCTTTGATCGAGCTTTATTCTTACGAATCTACCATTAAGTTATGTTGATGGGAAATTCGATGCTCTATACGAATCCGATAACAGTTTTTGCATATTTTCAAAATTTATATGTTTTTGGAGTGACAAAAGTAAAAAACGACGTTTGGGGCAAAGTCGACACCACGCCACCGGGGCAAAGTCGACACTAATCTATTTCGATAAAGCGTTGTAAATAAGTCATTTGCTTTTGGCTTGCAGCAAAATAGTTTGTACATACAATAGAAAAAGACCAGTGATAGATAAGGAAATAATGAAAGAAGCTGTACTTGCCGTAAAAAGGAAAAAATGAAGATCAAACATGCTGCAGAAATATTCGGGGTGTCAAGACAAATTTTCGTTTATTATGGCTCATGACAAATTTGCACGCATGGCCGATCGCGAGTTTACCTGCATTAAGCGGAGTCTACAATGAGAATTTAAGGCGTAAAATTTAAGCTTTAAGCCTTAAACTGTAAAAAATTGACAATTACAGTCGAGTATTATTCTCATATTCGACTGTGATTTGTCAATTTCTTACGGCTTAAGGCTTAAAACTTAAATTTTACGCCTTAAATTCTTATTGTAGACTCCGCTTTAATTGTTTTTCAGACATGAGTTCAGAAAAAGAAAATTGAAAGTTCAACAATTTTTTTCTCATTATTTCCAATGATTGTTTTGCTTTATTCCAAATTTTTGTACTTTCTAAATACACGATAAACAACGTATTTCATTTTCAGACAATAAAAAAATAAGTCAGATCAAATTGTATCGATTAGACAAAGTGTCGAGTTTGCCCCGGCATTTTTTAATTTGAAAATTTGTCTTCGCGTCACTTTTCCTCTCCTGGGGGCAAAACAAAGCGACGTACAGCAAAACTTCCTTATACAATTTTGTACCTAAAAGAACACTCTTTAAATGTGTACCATTGAATTCGCTTGAAAATTTTAATTGGTTGTTGAAAATTGCCTTTGAAAAAATTGTGTCGAGTTAGCCCCGGTCTCCCCTACTCCATTTGTATTTTATACTAAAAAAATAGAGATATTAAGGAGGTACGATCGATCATCGTCCGGGGAAGTGGAAAAAGGAAGCGCTATTTTCAATACCTAACTTCATTAGCAATACTAACCTAGTGCACACGTCTTTCATATCGAATAATCCGAGAATAATCATGAAATTCGAGGTCTATTTATTATTGTATTTTTATAACTAAATGGTCAATAATTTCGGTTTTTTTTTTACCATCATTCCTAAAGTGTCCTTCTACTGTGTATCTGTTTTTCGTCACTTTCTTACGATTCGTTTTAATTATTAAAATTGATAATACGTGATTTTCGTACGCCTTGCTATGCAATACATGGAATAATGTAAATTTTTTATAACGATTATCTCACGTTCGGGATGGTCGATCGGCTTGAAATTTTGATATGATATTTGTTTTGCTTTAAATAATATTCTGTATAATTTTTAAACAGATTGAAGCATTTTGACTAATCGATCGTACCTCCTTAAGAGATTTGCGCCAAGCAAATATAAATTATAATTAACAACTGATTTTTGTTAATCATAAAGGTATAGCTGCCTCAAATTTTTGTACAAAATTAAGATATATGCGATTGTAAATAAGAAATAATAAAAAAATTATAGAAAGCAACCACGAAGAAACGTGAAAACAGAAAGAAATCAGCGAAACATCGGAGCACAGCAGAAGAGACATACATATAGTGAATATTTCATTATTTATTTATTATTTTGGTATCTTATAAAAATAATTACATATTTTTGCAGCAGTCGTACCTATAGTCCAATCCGTTTATTTTGTATATATGTATATTTGTATATATATGAAATATAGTAGCACTGACAACGAGTTTTGTTCGCTAGCCCTTCTTTCATTTGTTTATTGATATGAGAACTTGGTAATGATCATTTGATGTTTATAAAAAAAAATGTTAGAAGCATTGTCACATTGTTCAAAAGGAGTAAGCGCCTCCACATACACTTTTCTGTAACAGTAACAGTAAGGTTTCGACCAATCGCGTTGCTCACAATTCGGCCGGTTACGGTTACGGACAGCTGAATTGAGCAACGCGATTGGTCGAAACCTTACTGTTACTGTTACGGAAATGTGTGTGTGGAGACCCTAAGGCCGATGGCAGAAAACAAAACGTAGGCTCTTACGTCTATTGTAAACGTAAACGTAAAGTAAGGCAGAGAAAACCGTAAACGTAACTACGTAAATCGTGCAAAACTATCGTGTCACGACTTACGTAGTTACGTATACGGTTTTCTCTGCCTTGCTTTACGTTCACGTTTACGTTAGACATAAGTGCCTACGTTTTGTCTTCTGTCATCAGCCTAAATATCTTATAAACGTTTTATAAGATATAGTGATATCTTATAAATTAATTTTCTAATTTTTCTAATTTAATAACAAGAAACAAGCTCTCTAGATACTCAATCAAAGACACGATATAAGGCAAATGAGAGCTATACGCTGATGTTAAAGTGAGAGATTTAAAATTTGTTTAATAAATTTTAAATCTTTCGTGTATTTCCAAGTAGGTACACGAATTTCCAACATACTAAACCGCGCGCCGATTTTTTGTCGGACTGAAAACACAGTTTTTGTTGGAGCATTAGAATTCCTTATTCCCCCCCCCCCCCCCTAACGATTAAATCATTTGATGCTAATGAAATTCGTGTACTTGGAAATACACGAAAGATTTAAAATTTATTAAACAAATTTTAAATCTCTCGCTTTAATATCAGCGTATAGCTCTCATTTGCCTTATATCGTGTCTTTATAATTTAACATGTAAAAATAAAATAATTAAATGGATAAGATTACTCAAGAATGAATATTTTTGCAAGTTATTCTATACCTACGTTATATCAAGCTAATTTTTAAATCTTAATTATATTAAACTTAAATAAAAACATTTTTTACGTCATATTTACTCTTTAAACAATCCAACTACTTTCTGAAAACATTTTCTTATAACAAATAATTATTTTCGACGACAGTTATTAGTGATTCATCATTTTAGACATGAACGTCGACTTTGCCTAAAATAATATTAATAAAATAATTACTTATTTTAGTATAAAAAAAAATGTTTAAAAGTCACATTGTTTAAAAGGAGAACAAATTTAATAAAATGTTTTATAAGATATGAGAGATATTTTTAAAACAAAACGCATAACTTTTCCAGTTTTTATATTTTGGCCAAATACATTAATTAAAACAACAATAGTATAAGATTATTCAAAAATGAACATTAAGTATAACAAATTATTTTATACAAGATGTTTATCGTAATAGTTTACACAATTTTTGAAAATTGGAAAAAATTTTCTTTTATTAAAAACTTTATATCACCTTGAATTTTTTAAACGGCATCATATATGCCATTTTTCTTTCATAATATTGTAAGGGACTTTAAGACAAATTCAATGCACTGTCAGAAATTTCACTTCTATATTGATTTTAATATTGCAGCATTATTTTGAATAAGAATAATGATTTATTGGTGCTGTTGAAACAACGATTAATATCCACTTCGGAAGAAGAGACCACTGATATTATGTGTTTACAATGCAAAAGATGTTCTCAGACAGCTTTCAGTACCTATATTTATCCTATTTAGATAATTATTTTAGTATACTAATATAATTTAATATACTTATATACTTTAATATACTAATAATTGGAAGTCGCTCTAAAGATTAAAGAATTTTATGCAATATTTAGTAATTTTGTGTAAATTTAATTAATCTTAGATATGCACAAATAACATTGCAATTATATACAAAATGTGATTCGTATCTACTATGTTCATTAAAAGGTGGAATAATAAAACAACATACTATATGTTTATCTATAATTAAGTGTAATTAAGGCTAAATAGCGTGCGCGTCTGTGATGTCTAGTATAGTAAAAAGTGTTCAGTTTCGGAAAATGACAAGAATAAAGATATACATATAATAAAATTTCTTATGATTTAATATTTACCAGCTTGCCGAATGTCGACCATTATACAACCACCGCTTGCAGTATGCCTCACGTATGAATACGGTTTTTGCGGTGATAGCAATACTTTATCGGCTCTTTTAAACGAAGACTTAATTGTCATTAAACTTATGGATATCCGCCATTTACCGCAACTGTCACCCGATGCATTGAATCGAGTCAACCTTCCGTAAAAAGGGTCTACTTGTGTCCAGTTTATGACAGGATAATGTTTGAAGATTATCCAATTTAAAAAATCCTTTTACATGTAATATTTAGACCCTAAATGATTAGCTAAATCTTCTTGTATAGACCAAAATTCATCGAGAGTTAGTACACTAAACATGATAAGATTAAAAATATATCGTTATTGACCGTAAAGAATGATGGAATTCGGTTACACATGTGAAAATTGATGGAATAGAAAGGAAATTATGAAATAAATAAAGATGAAAAGGATTTGAAGAATGGACTAATGAAAAGTAAAAAGGATGATGTAGGTAAAAAGAAGAAGAGAAATAAGCACAAAAGAGAAACAGAAATATTCTAATAAAAAGATATTATAGGAATATGGCAGTTACTGGACTAATGTATTCGTCTGTATTTATTTGTATTACTCACGAGTTGTTGAGACATGTGTGGACACTTTCTCGAAACACCTTGCATTTTAGAGCATTCGCGAAACAATGATTACTACGATCATAAATATGTAAATTGCTATGTTGAATTTGTTTAATATAAATGACTTTCTTTACATTAATTTTTTTATTAATATGTATTTTTACAAAGACTGTAGCCAAATATGTAATTATTAATAGATTCCTAGCTTTGATGTAACGGGGAGAACTAAAAGTTGAATCAATCTCCGACAGACCATCAATTTGTGAAGGATTCATAGCAAAATAAGAATCTAAATGAAGAGAATCATATTGACTCTAAACTACGAATAAGTCCATTATCTGAGAATAATTAAGAATCTAAAAACAAATTATGTAATTACATAAAGACTGGATCATATACTTTCATTGTGGTTTAATGCTGCTATGATCATTATTGCGATAGAAGTTATGTTACTTCAATAAAACACACAGTTTATAAGTAGGGGAAAGTCGGACAAACCCGGGTAGGCGGGTCAAACCGGGTACCTTTATTGTTTCTATGTGATAAATGCTGCTATATCGTTGACTAAC
This sequence comes from Leptothorax acervorum, assembly GCA_035220615.1. Lineage (NCBI taxonomy): Eukaryota > Metazoa > Arthropoda > Insecta > Hymenoptera > Formicidae > Leptothorax > Leptothorax acervorum. The sequence goes on along the minus strand of JASTWQ010000239.1, from coordinate 7,759 downwards.
TCATAGTACTATTTTTGTAGTAGGCGCGATCGTCATTTTTAAACCAACTAAGCCCATCCGAACATGATATTTACTTCTAAAGAAAAGTCCAAAATTTTCAAGCAAACAGAAATCGATATCGGAGCAACAATCGAGTCGTCGTGGACTTTTTCTATACAAAGCATTTGTTTCGGTAAGTGCAGCATAGCATTCTGTGCGTATTAGAGAGTATATCACACTAGTGTTCATCGACATTGTGTACGCCGGAATGTACAGCCATCCGTGTTTATTAGTTTCTTCGTGTTGGGAAAAAAACAGGTAAATCCGGTGGGGCAAAATCGGGTACCCAGTTGTATCTCAAACTTTATAAAAGGAAAAAATAATCTTTATTTTTTTTTACTATCAAAAACTGTCACTCTGTGACAGTTAGAGATGATGAGGCCCACTCTGTGACATTCAGAGATAAGACCCAGCCGTCGACATCAACATTTGCAATTTCTTTTAGTGCGCTGATAAAAGAAAAGGAAAAACTACCATCCTGACTCCGTCTCCTTACCAAAACTAGTTGGAAATATAGAGATTGTCACTCAGAAAAAGAAATCAATAAAAAAAGCTTTCTGAGACCCTTAAAGTTAAAAAATTAAATAAGAAAAAAACCAGAGAAATACAGCTCATCTTCAAAAAAGGAAAGAGCTTAGATATGAAGCTTGCATCTTTAGCAATAATTTATATTCAAGATCAACCGAGAGCTGGATACAATGCCAAGCATGCCAAGGATGGGGTCATGAGTCCTGCAGCAATGTAAAGAAAGAGATCTTTGTTTGTGATTTTTGTGTAAATCAAAATGTATAGAATACATTTGGTATTGTATTTTGATTAAAATAAATAAAAAAAAATCCAATGGATAAACTTTGTTGGAAAACCAAGTATAGTAAATGGGCCAAATGAGAGCCAGGCGCGGTTATAGGTGCGCAATCAACCCTCGTTAATATACATATTCAATTCTTGAACGTTTTGGTCCCATTTTGGACCATCATCAGCACTAAAAAAATCGTGATACAATACATTGATGTTAACATAAATACATAACAAAGGAAAATTTATACATACAGTAAAGTCGAAGTAATCTTAAAATAAATTAAGATTTTGTAATTGCATGGTGTTTTACACACTTTCAAATAAGTACCCGATTTTACCCTATCGGTAGGACAAAACCGGGTACTTGAACTCTTTACGAAGAATCTCGTTATTCTCGATAACAAAATTTTTTTTTCAGCAACTAGCCTAATTTTCTCATAGATTAAGGTTAACTAAAGACTACAAACGGTCAGTCGAATTTTTTTGCCCTCCGATTTTTTGTAGGAAGACAAATCCAAAAAGGTTTTGTCCGACTTTCCCTTAATACAGAATTATTAAAATGCGATGCACATGTCACATGTGTGATTTTGATATTTGTTAATATCATTTGTAAGAGGATTTTTTGATGTTGTTTTTATATATATGATCCCACTTTTATAGAGTTTTTGTTTGAATTTAGTTTTATAATTTATATATGGATTTTCCAAAAATATGGAACATAATCTATTCTCTGATCTTATAGACGACAATTATTGAATTATATAAATTGTGCATTGGACATGTTTACATTCTACTTAAATGCTACTACCCTCATGTTGTCATACAAGTTTTGTTGTTTTTATAACTTATATTACAAGTAAAAATAATTATTGTAATAAAATGCAATTAGGAGATAAGATATTTTCAAAATTAGGAAACCAAGTTTTCTTCCAGTGTTTTGATATTATCCCATGTAAAACGTACATAAAATTAGATAAATTTCTTTTTGTACTACAAATTTTCTAAAAGTATATGAAACAAAATCTAATCGTATTCTAGGCTTACGGAATGAAAACAACTTAAAAATTTTTTAAATAAATCTATGACTTTTTTGTAATATTTACTAGAAAATATAAAATTACCTTAACGACAGCTTCTTCTTCGAATAATATAACAAGACCGTCATGTAACCAAATGCGAGATCACCAAAAATGAGATGGGCTGATTACGTTACCAAGCCATTGATATGCAAGTTTAGGCATTATAGAGCGTGCAATTTCTATTTTGCGCATAACCGCGTCTAATTCCTCATAACAGATAAGGTCAATCTTTTTCTATTTAGTGTAATTGTTCTAATCTTTTCAATTTACACACGGCCGTTTTATATCTGGAATTATATATTACCTGTGAAAGATGAGTCCCCATTTCGACATACCGTTGTGTGGTAAATTTGCAATATGATTCATTTTTGGAATCTTTATTTCATTAAATTCAGATGTTAAATGCAACGTGATATTCTTTATAACTTGCTCAGCGTACTTTATTGACTGCCTTGAGCACATTTTGCACCATGAAGTGATGTTTTCGTTGATCCGAGTAGGAGGCAAATTGGTCAAAATAACCGAAACTTGGTAAGTAGACATTGGAGGAGTGGTATTAAAGTGTGTCCACATTAAGTCATCATCATCCATATAATGAGTTCGTATCGGACTGTTAGATAAAACCGTAAAATTACGATGGTGCTTTATAGAAATGTTAAACGTGGTACTTAAGTGCGGTTTATCCCAACAGGGAAACAATCGTCGGGCTCCAACCATTTCAATATGTGGTGCTATCAACCATCTAACACAATATAATAATTTTTGTAATTACCTTAAAGAATAGGTGTAATGTATTAAAAATTTTTAATTATAGTAGATTTAAATAATTTTAACAAAAATTTATTTAGGATTGTACAGCTAACATGAAGATACAATTGATTGATCATTTTAATTATATCGCTTTAATAGGGTTTTATTGTTAGGATAACAATGTGTTATTCATGCGGAAATGGGTTTTGAAGAACAATATAGAATGTTTAAATTAAAAATATTTGTGTAAATATGTATAATATCAACATTTACTCACATTATGGTTTCTTCTTTGTTTATGTAGGAACTTCGACGAAGTTTTCTGCGTTGTTATCTGTTATTAAACCGTAAAATTCTATTTTCAGAATGTAACGCCCAGAAAATAACACATCGACGAAATAAAGATTTACATATTCTGGTTTAAAATTAAATGTAAATTTCTTCGGTATATAAATTCCACCATGTTGGTCAATCAATATACATTTTCTCTGATTTATTGTCAGGTCTGATGTATGGAATTCTATATTTTTCGTAAATTATAAGATATCGATGTCAACACTGGATTCACCGTAAAAATAAAAAATGCCATATTTTTGTTCTATATTTGAATCATACGTTTCGAGAGTTAGATGTAGTTCTATGTCATAGTGTAGCGGGATCACGTTGAACCATAATCGGTAGTGTGTTCGAATGCTGGAATTATTTATCTTTTTACCGGTAAGGGTAGCTATCGTGCTAATGAACATTAAGCAGCTACTTATTTGTGCCAGATTCATATTGAATTAACCCTTTGCGCGATATATGGGTCTTATACGACCCAGTCAATTCAAACTTTTCGCCGTATCTTTATGAACATCAATGTGCGGCGCATTGGATTGGTGCATAAAAAAACTTTAAGGTTTCCTTTATCGAATCTCACAATTTTTGTCTAAAGCTAACTTTTACCGAGAAAGAACAGTTAAACAAACTTTTTGTTGGGTCCCCTGCGACCCGCATATCGCTTAACGAAACGTTCTTGTTGAAGTGCCGAATAAAAGTTTTACTTACTTTTTGCTTGTGTGCGCGCAGATAGTAAAGAAAAAAAAGATATATTATACAAAAACATAACTTCTCTTGCATGTCTTTGTGGTACGATATTTTTATTATTTGTATGCAATAATTGTAGGAAATGGAGACTCGAAGGTCGACTCGAACTCGAATCTCCTCACAAAGTACAACGCAAACGCAAGCGGCATCGTCGGCATCGTCGCAAGCTACAAACGTGAGAAGATTGAGTTAAAAAAATGTGAGAGCAGGCAGTAAAATTAATAAAGCCTTAAATTAATAAAGATTATTTATATAATAATCAGAATTATATTATATGATTACACATATAAAAATTTACCTCAACTTTACTCCTTTAAATAATTACAAAGATCAAAATATATCTTATTTTTTTCATAAAGTACAAGTTTTTTAGTTTTTATTTTTGATATTTTAAATTAATTTAAGTATATTTGAAGTAAAGTTATGATTTTTTGAAAAAAAGTGATTTTTACATTTTGGTTGATTATTTTTGCCAATAACTTTAGCAGATAATTTTTTAATGTAAAACTAATAAATTCTTTAAATTCCTGAGACTTCAAACTTCAAAATTAAAAAAAAATCAAATTTTGTAAATTTTCAGCCAAAATATAAAAATTTAAATGTTCACTGGGTCGCGGGCAACCCATAAAGCTAATAGGGATTTTTTTGGATGTATCGCGCAAAAGGTTAATTTCTATTCCAAGTACCTGCCGAAACATTTTCATTAAAGAAGGAATCGATTAATGCTAATGGCAGTGTAATGGAAGTAGCACATTATAGTTATATCTATATGCTTAGAGAGACCATTGGAATTATTACGTCAGAAATCGTTACATTATGATTTGATACATGGATATATTGCACGTACACTTATTCAAATAATTCACAACATATCTTTTAATTTTAATAATGTTTTACATTGAGATGGTTGTGTTTATTATATTATTGCAACAACATAAAATTTCAAAAAGACCTGGTTTCTTTCCACGCAGTTGTTCAATTTACCTTAAATTTCGTATCTTATAACATTTTTATATAACGTTATGTGCACACTTCTTGATATGTATAATACGCAAATAGCGTAGGTATTTATTGTTATTAATTTTGATAGATACACGTAGGCGTCAATTATTTTGAAAAACAATTTTGATAATATAGTACTGCTTTGTCATATGGTTATATATAATTATATATCTAGGTATTTTCATCGAATGACTTATTTTTCTAACGAATGTATGTATATATTAATTATACATATATGTAAATAACGGATTTATAATATATTTTATATATATTCTAAACAATATATATATTATATATTTATAAAGTGCAACACATTTTTATAAATTTACATTGTGCACTGAAATTGTACTATTACGAAGTAATTTTGTGTGGTAATTCCTATGTTTGTAATTATCGCAAATCGAAATATGATTTCTGGCAATATGCTTTTGGTTGCTGCGATCTTACTCCTTCGGTAGGTCATTACAGACTAACAAATCGTAAGTAACGGATTTCATAAGTACAGAACATTATTTAATATAATACTAGCAGGTTTGTGTTGAATCGTTGTCCTTTTTGTCAGACTAACAATAAGTCAGCAGGTTCTGTCGTTAGATTACAAGCTGGATATGAATACGTTTGGCGCTAATTTTTTATATTTTATTTTTCGCACTGTAAGCGTCGAACAGTGTGGGATAGATCTCGCTTGTTGCGTGGAAATTGCAAACTCGTGTAAAAATTGCGTTCTATTTATGAAACTTCTTTTGTTGATAACATTTTAATACACGAGTGACGTGACGATGTCGAAAAATGTAATGAGAAAATATTAAGTTTTTCTAATTTTATTTTTTTTTCTTGATAATGATATTTTGACAACACTGTAAGTACGTACAGTTTTTCAATACACTAACAAAATAAAACATTTCAGAAAAATATTTTTTAATTCTAATTATTCTTTTGTACGAAATTTTGAAAAACCTTAATTAATTAATTAACCTTAATTAAGCGAATAAGTAAAATTTGATTATCTCAGAAACTAAACATTTTCGCTACTTTGCACTAGTAAATCCAACGACAGTTAATAAGTACTTAGGTATAACGTATCTGTAATATTTCATCAAAATTGGATTTGGGTGACTTACTGCAGTTAAACCTAAATTATTATCTATTACTTTTATAAATATATTGCTACCATGACTTTCTCAAAAATATTTTTATTTTAATATCTGCACTTGCGCGTTATAAAACGTTATGTGTTGGAAGTAATAAGTATTAGATAAGTATACGTTACTCTTTGTTTAAAATGTATAAAAATAATTGTGCAAAGTAGTAGTATAATGTATTTTATTATAAATAGTTGCAAAATCGCTGTTACAATTTTATAGAGTTAGTAACGTTCCAAATAGGACTTAATCTAAGAACAATCGCAATATTTAAAATTATAAGTAACACAAAAATACAATGTGAGTCATATAAATATATTAAAAATAAGACGTAACAATATAATTTTTAATGCAATATAGATAATATTTGATCGTAGATTGAGACATGCATTCACGTGTGTCAAGGAGTACGAGATATTTCCGAGGACATATTTCGCGTTGTACGCAAAAGGAACACTAAAGATATCGGTAAACGCTAATGTACCGTCTTGTAATGATAAATCGGTAAACCTAGACAATTAGGGCTTATACGAGAAATCAATCGCCATTTAAATATGTTGAAGGGGAGGTCTTTTTAAGTAATTCTACGCAAGAAAAAAGTGGGGGACGGCATTGGTTTAGAAAATATAGCAAATTAAAATTTCAGAACTTTAATGTTTCTTATAAGATATTATAAACCTATAGGTTAGTGACGTGCTTTATAAGTATGCGCTTTGTAAGTTAAAGCACATACAAAGCCCATACTTGTAAAGCGGGTCACTATTCTATAGGTTAGTGACGCGCTTTATAAGTTGAAGCACATACAAAGCACATATTCTTGTAAAGCGCGCCACTATCCTATAGGTTAGTGATGCGCTTTACAAGTATGTGCTTTGTAAGTTAAAGCGAGGTCCATCCTATATTGGGTTGGGTGGGAGGATGCAGGTGGGGGGAGAGGCGATCTTCCCCGCAACCCCCCGACCCGTGTGGAACGCGCTCCTCTATCCACGCATGTACTTTTGTACATTAGTCTCTCATCCTACATCTTATAATGCTCAAAATAACTGTCGAGTAAGCAAATTTCAATTTGCTATATCTTCTAAACCAATGCCGTCTCCCACTTTTTTCTTGCGTAGAATTACTCAGAAAGACCTCCCCTACAACATATTTAAATGGCGATTGATTTCTCGTATAGGCCCTAATTGTCTAGGTTTACCGATAAATCTTTATTGAAGACCCGCGCGTTCAGCTCGTATAAGGCGCGGCTAGGTCTCGTACGCCTAGACAAAAATAGGGAATTACCATAAATCTTATTCCATCAAATCCACCTCAATATTCTCAACGCAAGCAAGGGTTAAATGCATCCGAAGTATTCCGATAAACGTATTCCGGTCGTCCTTATTCATGTCTCATTTCGTTCGCAAGCCCTACTAGGAGGATTTACCGTAAGACAGCCGTCAATCGTGCACGGAAGGAATCGCCCGATCACAATAGCAGTTCCTGCACCAGCGTCAGGTTGATTAGCTTGTGCGAGAAGTTTAGAGGCACGTGTCCTTTTCCGGGGGATCGTTATGCAGACGTGACCTGTGTCGTCGGGGACAGGAGGGAGGCCCGGGATCAATGAGCGGTCGTTTCTTGGAAGTCAGGATTTACGCCCGTAGCTGTGCATAATGCCTCTCCTGTGGCTCATACCGACTCATAACGGTCTGCTCCGTACACTAGTAACCCGAACGTGATGCACAAACTTGCTTGTCCTTCCTTGAAGCGCGAATGCAGCGAAGTAGGCCTAACAATCTCCTACGTGGCGATGCGAAGCAAATTACGTTTGACGCGGGATAATTACGCGATTGTATAAATATTTAACGCAGTAATTAGACGTTACAT